>JALIZH010012349.1:0-90059 GCA_030522465.1 Rhipicephalus appendiculatus | reverse complement strand
TTAAAAAACTCAGGTGCTTGCGTGAGGTGTGCAATTTCGTTCCAACAGTTTAAACATTCGTGAATGCTCCCAACATCCTGGTGCCGCCTGACCCGGGCAGAGAACTTGCAGGAATTTTACCAGTGAGCAGCGGTCATGCAAAGAAGGCAAACAAGTACGGGTAACAGAAGTTGTGCGGGGCCGCGAGATTCATAAGGGGGGTGGACTAGAAGCCTTATTCGCGTGTCTGCTCTGGACGCCTGTCCGCTGTTTTCTCCACTTGTAGCGACTGCATAAGTTGGCGGTTTTGCTCAAACTTATGGAATTTTGCTGCATTCCCCGCTCTTCGGTCATTCACAAAACTTTATCAAGAGTCTTGGAGTCCGGTGTTTTGAGACCGCTGCAAAGTTCTATTTCAGCTGTCTACATTCTTGTTGCGTTATCCGAAGAATCTCAGCTTCGTTATCTTTTTTCTACATTTTCTACAGCATTAACTTGCCTCTCACATTCTCCCGTTTCTCGCAGCAGTCTGCGTAATATGTCAGTATTGCCACCACACTACCACGACGCTATCACGCTGCTTGTGGTAGTGTGACGGAACCACCGAAGAAGCACGCTTATGCACCAGTGCTTTCTGCTCTATGTTTTGTCTGTACTTCTTCTCTCAATTTCGTCCCCAGGCAGCGTTTACGCAAAAAAGAGAGCGATCCAGATTCCTCCCCTGAGAACGAATGTATTATCATTAGGAGGCACACCTCATATATGCATCGAGATCATTTTGAACACCTAGGATTGTTTCTATATCAACTGTAATTGCACAGTATACGGGGCTGAAGCATTTCGTCCTCACCGATATGCAGCCACCACGGCCAAGAGTCAGCTGATCACCACCGCCCCTGTGAAGGCAGGCGTTTTGAGATACATTAACAGTTGTCCCTACGATGAGGTCGGAAAAACAGGTAAGCTTGTCGAACTTTAGTGGAGTACAGATCTAGAAACAAACCGCCGGATGCAGTTGTTTATGCGATCGGTGGAGTGATGCCCCGCATCTTCAAAGTCGTTTGTAAAATCGAGAACGGTTTTATAATTCAGCCAACATTTTCTGAAATTTCGGGTTCTCTGCCGGACTGCCTAAGCACAATACATGTGAACAATTATTTATAATCACCGACAGGTATGGTGCGTTAAAAAGAATTCCGCATCAAATGAATAATCTTCGAAAACAACAAAAAGCTACGACTTGGTAGAATCTATGAAGTCACCACGGCATTTGTGGAGAACATCACGAATCACTTCCTAAATGGCAAAAAAAAAGAAACGTTATACCTCCAATGGACAGGCGGTACACCAAATGGTTGGTAGGTTTAGATCGATGGTGAATATCCATCCAGCTTTTCTCGCAGCATTACCGTACGAACCGACCTTTATCCGCGCGACCTTCTCGTTATTAAATGTTAGTATGTGGAAGTGCGATTCCTTCAGAATAATGTCAAAATCGTTTTGAGTACACGCTACTCAGCAGCCTGCATGTACAAATGGTGTAGCCAACCCTGCCGTTCCTATCCAACGTCTTGCGGTACAGTGCTGTGTCCAGGGCCTCTTCAGTCAACCTTGGCATAGTGGTATGGACACCGAGCATAAGAAGTGCAGGTGATCGGTAAGTTTCCTGAAGCATAAAATGCATCTGCCTGCCAAACACGAATGCAGGCCTCCTCTGCATGTGCCCGGAAAGAATGCTTTTGGTACGAATAGAATGTTTAGGTTACATTGTGTGCGACAGTCTGCACTGGCGTAGGAAGACAATCCAGAGCTTCAGTACTGTGCTATTTGACTTCGACGAATTTTATTGCAATAAAGAATGATATTGGATTGCGATTACCACCCACGTGGCGGCCCCCTACGTCGACCGCAGCCCCGCAGAAGCGCGAGTTGGGCTAGTTGGTGGATGTCCATCGTAGAATAACTTTTAGCGCAACAGGGTTTGGTTCGAACAGACAGAAGAAAAAGACAGAGCGCTGAACTCACAACTCAATGGTCTTTTGAAAAAGAAAGAGCAAATACAGAGACTATCCAAACTGTGCACATGTGTGCAAAATAACATGAATCATGTCTTGTCTAACAAATAATCGCACTCTTCATCTGGAAGAGTGATTCATGGATGACTAATACAGTTGTTATTGGAACTAATGAAGGACGCTTCGGCTGGTTCACGCGTTCACTGATCAACATGTCTATATTTGACAATGATTTTCTGAAGGTGGGGCACTCAGATATATGATCTGCAATGAGCTGCCAAATGAGACGTGGCAGCAGCACCCGAAAGAGTCAACACATGCTCTCCGAGGCGAACATATATGCAACGCTCCGTTTAACCTACGTATTGTGTCGGAAGCCAGGGAAAGGGAACATGTGTCTCCAGCCGTGTGCACAAGTTCGCACCGCGCACTACTAATGTGGTTAACGCCTTTTCCCTCTCATGTAGCAGCGCTGGTGCTGTCACTCGTACTTACTGAGTCGCTGCGTTCACGCACCGCCGTTAACTTATTAAATACGAGAGCGCTAAGAAAAACTGACATCAGCAGCTCTGACCCGACGAATGAAAATAATAAATAGCAGGGTCTCAACACGAATCAAACCCAAGATTTTTCCGTGGCATTCAAGTATTCGACCACACAGCCACTCCAGGTCTCGAAACTGCTTTGGAAAAGGACCCATGCAGGCGCAATGTTGGTGAAATGTCCGTGGTGTTTACAGTGCTGGCTATCTAATTTTGTAAGCATTACATATGTACTCCTATGATACAGGCGTAACATCGGATTAACGTAAATTCTAAATTTAACAGCGATCCACCGAAGTCTGTCTACGTAACACTATAGCCAGGCCAACCATCCTCGTAAGCAGAAGAGCTACATATCAGCTTACCGCTTCTCGTGCTTTAATAGCCGTGTTGCCGTTGGCATTGTTACGCATTTGTAAACAACTTAATATAAGACATATGCGACTGTTCAATAGATGTTTGTGCGTACAACATTTGTATATATGTTGAGCGCGTTCCGTAATTTTTTCACTCAATAAAAAATTGTGCCACGGTCACCTTCCCTCCGCATACTTCCCATAACATTGATTCCCGTAGTACGTGGGACCTGCCGAATTTTTTCATTGGATCCAGCAAGTGTAGAAATACTCTTCTAGATGAAGAATACTATTATCTGTTAGACAGGACATGAGTCATGTCGCTTTGCACTCATGTGCACAGTTCTGTTGGTATATACATATATGTTCTCCCCGTTTCGAAAATAAATTTAGTTGTGAGTTCAGCGCTGCGTCCATGTCTTATTTCTATCCGTACCTAACCCTGTTGCGATGTAAGTGATTCTACGATAAACCGCAGCCCCACCGAGAAAAGGCAGGACATCGAGTTTGAGGAGAGGCCGTTATGTCTACCATACGATATGTGAACTGTCCTGCCTTATGTCCCTCGGTGGTGAGGCATGTCAAGATAACAAGGGTACTCATTGTCCGGTTGGGAGCACTGTGCTCACCGCAGGCTCCATGTGCCAGGTTCACGGCGTGGAATCTTACTGCTTTACTAATGATCCGCGTCACGGCACCGCGATTGTAGTCCTGGTACCGCTATGATTTGCGGAGACGCACTAGGGACGCGTTTAGCAAATCGAGTGGCTATCCAGAGATTCATGAAATTTGAAAAGAAGTGGCAGCACAATGCCGCCACCAAACTCTTTTGCGTGAGTGATGATCTTCAGTGCTGTTGGCAGCCTACTAAGCGTTAACACGGAAGTGCATGTCCAATCAGCGATTTCTACCTACTCCAACGCAATAAACGTAGCATGACAAGTGTGTTATGAACAAGACTACAACAAGACAGCATCATCCGAGCACAACCCCGTCGAAGGTTATGCGCGTAACAATAGCAAAACGACGGCGCAAACCCAAAAAGCAGGGCGCCTAGCTACACCAATGAATTACGTCGGCTTAGGTAGACCTCGGTAATAGCGCCTCGGCACACGCACTCCCGTTAACAGACTGAGAGTGTTCATTTCTGTAGCGAAACAGGGCAGACGACGATGCTGAGCTCAGTCGGAGCCTCTTCCTGTATGAAGCCTGAATCACCAGAGAGTGTCAGGATTAGAACGCGAATGATATTGTCACGTAAGTGACGATCAGCTGGCCGGCGCTTTGTCAGACAGAAACGGAGGCTACGTCGAAGTACACTTAATGAGTTTATTTGGCGAACTGGTGCCTTAAAGTAACTAAAGAAAGCACTCCAGGACGGTAGCAACCGCGTGGCCGCCCTGCAGGAGACAGACTGCTCCGGGGGCGGATGCCGCAATCACTTATCTTGTTCTTTCGTCGCAACGCAGTCTGGCCTCGCGTGGGCGAACGGCTTCGCTTGAAAACATAGAAGAAAGATGAAGCTGACAAAGGAGCGGGCAGCAGCTTATCGTCCCGCTTCTTGTAGACGCACGTGGCAATATCATAGTTTTTTTAGTACCATGCTGCGCTAGCCACTAAGAAAGGCCTGATTAACTGGATACTTCGCGAAGGAAACATTGCTGCAGGCGTCGCAGGCCTGGAAGCCTCGCGAGCAGGGTGTGTATATTCCATGGCTACATCAAACACATGATATTCTACCACGCCAAGGCTTACCATACTGGCTGTGTATCTCACATTCTTGGCATGCAGGCGTTTTAGAAAGTGTAGAATGGTGTCGCTAAAGCCTCTGTAACTCGCCGGCAATGTTATCATTCGCCTTTTCACCTTTAAATCTTGAAAAAAAATTAATTGTGAATTTGGCGTATTCTGACGTTCCCTTTAAGACACGTTCAAATCTCACTGATCAGGTGCTTTAGGGGCAGGCTACTTGCTTGTCGAAAGTTCATTTGACTGTTCTACGTGGAAGAAGGTTTCCTTCCTAAACTGACTGTTCACGTCATTTAGCACACTCATTAAAATGCTTAATTTTCTGGTTCCCTACATTTGCAACATTTCCTGCAATATAAAAAAAACATTGCTGTTCCTACGGAGGTACCAGTACTCTTTATTGATTTTAGGTAGCTTACGGGCCTTTGAGAATTATGCCAAGAAAAAGATGCCCTAGACACTAGATGAAAGAAGGAATAATGTAAGTGTGTTGATTGTGTAGGTCATGCTGTCTCCGGGCTTCAAAGAGTACTGTTTTAAAGTACCAAATGCCAGGACGGGGATTTTCGCCTCATGTGTCAGTATGTGTGGACGTCAGCCACATTTTCGAGAAGAGCATTTGGGCCCATGGTGTGTCAATACGCAATATCTTGGCTTATTTGGAGAATCCGCATTTTTGCGGGCATGTTTTATTGGTAACTATGACGAGCTGGGGTAAATTTTAAAAACCGCGCTTGTAAACGACCGAAGAAGAAGATCGTGAGATTGTGGTGCGCGGCGGCGCCGCTCGTGAAAGAGCGCATGAAAGAGCGCGAGAAAGGGCTCGATAGTTCGAGGATCGAGGGCGCGTCGAGGTTGTGGCGCCCATCCTGTTCCCGCGTGGACCTGCTGTCGAGCACGGCCGACCAGCTGCGTGGGTACACGGCCATGCTTGTAGTCTCGGTCGGGGCCTGTGGGCGAGCCGGCGGCAGCGTGGTCCGCTGCGCCCTGGAAGCTGAGACGTGCTGAGCCGTCCTACCGGTGTTCTCGGGCGTGTCCAAGCACGTGGTCTGTGCATCCGCCCGGGCAGCGAAGCAGCCGTCTCATCGACTGACGTGGGTGCGCGGCGACTAAGGAGCAGCGCAGCACCATGGAGCTCCTCGACGCGTCGAATCGCCACAACCACAGCGGCGCGTGAGTGGTCATCGTCGAGTGCTGCGCGCACTAGGTGCACTGCGACAGTGCCGCTACAATCATATGACGAATTTTAAAACTACAAAGCGACTTTCTCATCACCTTACATCAGTCTATCTGTATATGTAACTCCTTCCGTGTTGTCTATAAGCGTCCTCTGTTTGTCTACGCCCCATCTCCTGTCGTTTGAGCGCATGGGCCCACACGAACCTCTCCCAGAACATTCCCTTCGGTGCCTTATGAACTAAAATAATAAATTCCATATTTCTTACTTGCACGTACACGTATAGGATGTGAATTTGTCGCATTATGGCACCATTAGACAGTTATGCAACCTCCTTATCCACACGGTGCGTAACACAATTAGTGCCGCCACAACGGAAAACAACTACGAGAATGCCAGGTTTTGTTAGCGTGCTGACCAAAAAGTCCGGACAACAAAGTCACTATACAAGAACGTCTAACATTGCACTGATGAGAAGGGAGCCTTCGTAAGTAATAGCAACATCATGCGGCATAATATTTACAGCGAGTATCGAAAAGCGCAGACTCATAATAATTATTTTGTCCGATTTGAGTAAGGAACAGGATAACAAGCAAATGCAGGTATGTTAAGCAGTCCAGAAAACGGCTATGCTAAGGTTAGATTTAAAGGGAGGGGGGAGTTTTAAGGTTAGCGGTTAAGATGAGCCTGGGAATTAAAGGGAGCAAATACATATATAGGAAGGACCTGCACTGGCAGTTATAAACCAATAGGGGCATAGCGTCTGTCCAACTGAAAAATATAGTACCGATATTGATGTGTTTAAATGGCGATGTAATGTGCTCGTCTTTGGCATGATCCTGAGGTGCGTACTTGTACTCTTCCTTTAGTGAAGCTTTCAAGTGGTATCTAAGGTGAGTTTTTTTTCTTTACCACATCAGGATAAGTACACCAAACTCTATGTATCTCATTCGCACTCCCGCATTACGGCCCCGTGCTGGCTGTGGTGTATAATGCTTGATAGATAACGTGATGGGACAGGGCACGCACGTACGATTTCTCAGCGTATTGACAATGCAAATAAAAGGAAAACAAAATAAAACACATACCCCGGCCTGGTATTGGAGGAAGTGGAAACAGTGACCTCTCTCTATCTTTTTTCGGGTCTCGAACAGTTCCTAATGTGTAGAGAATTAAGTTAGCCCACAGAAAAACAAAATTTAGGCGAGTAAAGTGCGTCATAATTTTTTTTTATTCATAAGCTTTACATCGTTTAGAAACATTTGGAAATTTTCATGTAATTGCCTACTAAACATTGATGCCAAAGAGCACTCTCCGGTAACCGTGAATTCATATGCACTCGTACAGTTTTCTGCTTTGTTGCCTGCTAAACATATATTTATGCATGTGCGACGTGTCCTCACTACTTTTGTTCTTCATCAGATCAGCGTTGTAACAGCCAGTATATCCAGTCTTCCACTGATAAGCTTTCCTGGCTGCACATGAGCGTGAAATATAATGCTAGTAAACGTAGTTAGGTAATTATTCTTTACAGTTGTGTGTAGCGCGGATTGAACCTGCTGTCTATTTTTATTCAAAGTCGTAATTCATTGAACTTACCAAAAGAAGAGATAGCTTAGAGCACAAAAAGTTATTTACGTTGCCTAAAAATCTGCGAATGACGAAAGAACTGATGATGGGGGGGCTTGACATTATGCAAACTTCTTTAGCATCGAATGCCAGATTCCCTGTTCAACGATTTTTAACCACTTCAGACCGCAAAATCATTCATATGTAGTATCCTTGCCACACCCATATCCACGTAAGCTTCGCCAGTTGAAGCACATTAGCGCAAAAATATTTCGTTGCTCCTAAAAAATCTTTCAGATTGACTATCTGCTCTTTAACTCGAATATTTGCTTGCGACAAATTCGTCTTGGAATTCTGATGTGGTATCTTTTTTTCTTCTAAACACTCTCACGTCATCATATTGTTGCTCTTTCGCGTTCGACTCAAAGAAGCTTTTTTTAAACACATAGCATACTCGTATGCTGTGTCTGCACCACATTAAAGAATAAGGTATGAAGATCAAAATGTATCAGTCGCACATGGTGGTTGCAAGGTGCAGGGAAAGGTGCACTTTCTACTGTAGTTTAGAGTGTAGGCAATTTTTTTAGTTCTTCAAAATAAATCATGCTACAAAAGAATACCCACCAGACGGAAGTCCTGGAAAACGTATCGTAGTTGATGGGTCCGGTATCACAATCACATAACTCCTATTATTTCCTACTGCGCAGGGATAATAAAAAAATATTATCACTGTGAACAACATGTAAGGGCATAAAATCTGCGTCACAAAGTTCTAAGTGAAAGCACTGACAATGTTTGCTTGCATTAGAAAGCTCCTATAAATACATACAGGGTGTTTCAAGAAATGTGTCCACTAGTTTTAAAAAATCAGCAGAATGCGGTATTTGCTTGCTGTCTTCACAATTGCTTTTTCTGTAGCGGCCGGCATCTTAAGATGGTGGAAGACGTGATTTGGGACAGTAATTAAGAAAGTTACATTAATTAACTTTTTAATTAGCGCAGTAAGGTGGTTAAGTCCGAGGGGAGTATTGAAGTCTTTCATGCGAAGAACCCATTTCAGCTTTGAGATTTCGAAAAAGTGGCCTCTATTAATTATTGTGGCGTAATGAAATTCAGGCAGATTCAATGGCGAAACCGAAACCCAAGCACCGATGAGCGCAACAAGCAGACGACTAGAATGACGTCACTGTTCAAACAACGGTTACAGAGGTGTAGTCCTTCCCCGTTCGTTAACGTATGTGCGTCATGCGTGCTACTACTGCAATCGCAGCCCACACACTCACACCAAGAAGTCGGTTGATGGTTGATATAATGACGTTCACTCATTGTGGACGTCTCGGACGAATAAGGCACTTGCGCTCTTCCGCGTTTCGGTTTCGGTCTCGCCGCTGAATTTGGGAGAACTTCATTACTTCGCAATATTCCTACAGGCCGCTTTTTTGAAATCTCAAACCTGAAATGGGTTCTTCGCATAAAGGGCTTCAATAGTCCCATTGAACTTAACCAGCTAACTCCGCTAATTAAAAAGTTAATTACTTTAAATTTCTTAATTACTGTTCCAAATAATGTCTTCAAACATCTTAAGATGCTTCCCGCTACAGAATATGCAATTGTGAAGACAGCGAGCAAATACCACATTTTCCTGATTTTTTTAAAATTGTGGACTTATTTCTTGAAACACCCTGTATATAGACAATATTTGCCAGGATACGTCAATGCTTTTGAAACAATTGCAACTATTTAAAGGTAATTGCAACGCTGGGAAATTATACCTTCACCAGCAAGTGGTTGACCAAGTAATTGGGCATATCAGGCTGACACAACTATAGATATACTGGGTCAAATAACAGTGTATAAACGAAAGCTCAGGGGTTACGAAGTTGCCAGGCAAATGTTGACTTCCCATGGCAAATTTTTGTAGAAACTTCACAAAATTACCGTCCACTTTTTTACAGAGAAGCTCTATATGGTTAGGTACTGGCGGACCGCGTCCACAGACAAAAGACGTGTAGGAACCGAATTTTCAGCGCCCCTTGCACCTGAAGCTTACCATATCCACGCACAAGGAAATGCTTGCGTCAGTGTGCTATCGATTTATCTTCGTAGCTGGGAAATCAGTTGCTTGTCAAAAACATGAAAGCCTGTTTTGCCGACGTGTCTGGCATGATGACTTCTTGTCTCTCTGCGCAGATACAGTGTTTGTTTTTTGTCCTTCCGCGCAAAGCTTCTGTATATATTGCAAATGCCCGCAATAAACCAGTGCTTGTTAGTTCAGCGCCTTCTTCTGTCATTCACGCACCGTCCCGTGTCCAGCGCTGTTTCTTCCCGTCTTAATTATGTATCAGCCAGCCCAGTTAAACGCAATTCAACAGCTTATAATATATAATATACGTCAATTCCTACAGAAAATATTCAATGATCAACTATATTAAAATCTGTTTAGTGGCACGCTATGGATGGGTGCAAGCTATTGATGGAAGTGGACAAACCTCCACAGTACTACGGTTTGACACGCACACGCTGGTTCAACTAAGGTAAATGTTGCAAAGAGCAGACGAAGGAAATACGTACCCTGGCTGTTTCCCACCGCTACTACGTGCGTTGGTACGAGATGCAAAGTAGAGAAATAAAAAAAAGAAGCCTAAGAAGTTTACAGCGTTGTGGCGAAAGACCTCCATCATACCTCGCTACCTGAAAAACGTGCCAAGCATTAGCATACATTTTCAAATTCATCATTATATACTTAAAATGTGCTTTAAAAACATATTTTACAGTATTGCAGGTGGCCCCCCCTTGTCATGCTTTTTTTATTGAGTTCTTATCATTAGCTCTTTTTTTTATTAATTCATCGTTTCAATATTATTCTTTCCTACGCGGTCCTGGAAAACGTGGTATTACATCTCGGTGGACAGGTTTGGCGTAAAATTACTAACTGCGCAATTTAGGGCGCCCTTACGTAGCCTACCATCCATCTTGCGTGTAATGTGCCGTAAATTTAAGTTTCTCAAGCAAATATATTAGTTTTCACACTGACGAACGCTCTTTACATTCTTATGTCAAACTAGAGAAAAAACCTGAAGCAGCTTTTTTCTGAGCATTTGTTTTACATCTCGTACATGCAACCATCTTTTGCAGGAAGCTTTCCATATTTACAACGGCCCTGGTCAAGCCAACAGCGATATCAAGCACATACTTGCTGCCTTCAGACTCGTGAGGAACACTTCAACAACAACAACAACAACAAAAAAAAGCTTCGGAAGCAGGTATAGTTCTGATTATGACGTGGTGTAGATTGTGCGATATTTACGTTTGAACCAAGCGTTTTTATTATAGCACTCGAGATTTAGTGAGATGGTTCAGAAGAACGGTCTCTTTACCTAGATCTAAGTATACCAAAGGTGAAATAGTCCGAAATGACATCCTTGAAACTACCCTCAGATACTACACACATACACGCAAGATACATATATTTATCCAGTAATTTTGAAGGCTTGTGCGTGGATCGAGGTGTATCAGCTTCCGTTATTTCAATTACCTGGAACACGAGCGCATATGAACAACTTGTTTATGCTTAATTATTTTAGGATTTCACTTGCTAGTAAATCGACGGAAAAAAACGTACTATAAGCACTTCTATCTTAGTACCCATATCACCAGGTTCTTCGTCTGTAATGTCTCGTGCCTCCTCGCGCTTCTTGTGACAGCGCAACGAATGACTCAAAAAATTGAAGGACACTTTGTACATTCCAAAGTGTGTTCGGCGAAAGCGTGTGGCCATTCCACTGACTATGGCATGTCGTTTTTCTTTTACACTCTCACTGGGATAACACACAAACCTAATGTGTGCGTGTTTTCTTTTTTTTAATTTTTTACCGCGAATCGCAGCGGGACGCGAGACTAATCTTCCTCCGTTCGCATGCGTTAGTATTCTCTCGCGCTTTGCGCATCGCGCAAACGCCATCCGCGTTCAAGCGCTTAAATTGACGGACCCTTGTAAATTCGAAAGTGTATTCCGTGGACGCATGTGTACATTGAGACGGCGTCGGTCAGAATGATCGCAAAGGCTGGGCACAGCGACGCTACTCAAGTAAAGCGCGAGCGCTGTAGAGTGCAACGCGAGCGCCGTCCGTTTGCGCACCCCGGCGGCCACCTGGTTCCGTGCGACAGCTCGGATGGACGGACGGACAGACGGATGGACGGACGGACAAACAAACGGACGGACAGACGGACGGACGTGAGCATGAGACATTAAAGGTTTTCGCCTTAAAAGTTGGTTGGCCTGCGAGGCTTGGGAGAAGAAGACGTGCGTTGGTCGAAGCACGGCCGTGTAGAAGGGACATTTTGTTTGTGGAACGCTTTGGTGTACTCTCAGATTTCGCATCTAGTTCCCTGGGCACAAATTCGCCCATAATAGAGTGTACTAGAAGCGTTCTCTAGCCATAATAAACGAGTTTTATAGAGCAGCTCGTAGGAACCCGTTCCTGCGTTGAGTGGTGTCGGCGTCGTCGTGCTTTTCGTGAATGCGCAGGCGCTTCTGCTCAAATGTGTGCCATTTTCCACTTTACAACTGTGTGTTTTTTTCTCAGCCCCCTAAAATAGTGCCCACTTAGGTGAAGTATGTTGCACTGATAAATAAATAAATAAATAAATAAATAAATAAATAAATAAATAAATAAATAAATAAATAACCGGCAGGGCAACCATGGAAGAAAGAGGCCGTACGCAGAGCACAGCGGAGGATCAAAGTTCGCAATCGCTAGAAGAACGCGAGGACGGAACGACAGTGGCGAGACAACAGGTTCCGCGGCGGCCACCTGTGGCGTCGCAGAAGTGCGCGCTGTGGTGCGGCCACCGGTGACGTCATTACTAAGATAAACGACGAGGGTGTCAACCGGTGCCATATATTTAAACAAAATGCTTCATAATGGGTGGCCTGTCTGTGGCGCCCGTAGTGGAACGCACCCACGAGCTGCCTCCCGCAGTCTCCCGGTAAGCGAGGCAGTCGCGCCCCAACTTATCGCAAAATGAAACACCTTCGCATTAGCCAGTATCTTAATCGTCGATGAATCATTTTATTTTCTGTCATTTAGTAGAGAAGAACAGTTCACGGCAGAGCGTTACCCCAGCGCGAACAAACTTCTACACATTCCAAAGCAGGGTGAAACAACCACGAGCGCTCACGTCATTTTTTTTCTTCAGAGAATGCATTTGTGTGCTCATCATGCATCGCCAGGTAGTTGCTTGACTGTTGGCTTAGCAGTGTGACGACTGCCACCGTTTTATGAAATTCGTCATAGCAGCACGCGAACACTCCAGAGTGTACAGCAAAGGGAACATCTTCTATAATCGGCGCCTGCTTCTTGGTTAGCTCATTACGCGGGAGATGGCGCTGCAACACATGTCGGTGGCGTCTTTGAGAAGAGCTGTGAACGATGCGGAATTACGTAGGCAGGGGAATTTCGTTCTCTGTTGACGCCTGATTCCCTTCTGTCAAAAAAAATTGGCCGCGTATCTGCGTGCTTCGCTGCAAATGTCGTCGAAAGACGATACTCTTGTGCCGGCCGTACTCCTATGTTTTGCCTTGCCTCAGACAGCGCCTACTACACGTTGAATTGGCCGCATCTGGCTGGCATTCATTATATATAGGCGGTGCTACGCGAGATATGGACGCCATCGAAAAACAGAGCAGGCGCTGCGTGAGATATGGACGCCATCTGTCGCGCTATCGGGAAACATCGGCTTCGGAACTCCCAGCTTATGCTGCCAGGTGGCAGCACCATGGCGTCGTAGTGAAATCGATGGGCAGAGGGGTTTTTTGTGCACTGCGTCTCGCTTCTTTGAGCACTAGGATCTGTAGAATTACGTGTCTGTAGATTTTGCAATAAAGGAACACACTGTATAATGCCTAGATAATGATGTAGTGCCTCAGATATGCGTAATATTTATTTTTTATTCGACCACGCTGAAAGTATGATCGCATACACCAGTTCAAGTTTGGTGGCCTTTAGGCATGGAGTTAAACTTTGGCCGGGTGGCTGAATCGTGTGACGTGCCGACAAACCGAGAAACAGACAGACAGACAAAAATTCTCCGTTTAAGTATCCCAAGAAAGACTATCGTCTTTAAAAACCTTAAGACCGCGTCGGGGCATCGGCGTGGAGACTCGCACACACTAACCGGGTCGGTATTGGAAGTGTTGTCTACGAAGATTGTAGTGATAGGTGGGCATTCTCTGTTAGTTCTCAAGAAGCAGATGGTAGAACTCCCGAAAGCCAGTTTGAACGGCGTTGTGTGTGTTGTTTCATGCAATGTTGTGTTGTAAGGGAACGCTATGCACGGAAATATTTTGTCCCAAGTCTTGTGTTTGACATAGTCGTATATATCTAGCATGTAGGCGAAGGTTTTATTCAGACGCTAGGTCAGCTATTCGTCTTCGGGTGGTAAGCGGTCATCTTTGGTCGCTTGTGTGGCTGTATTGCCATATTGCTTGCGTTAGCTTTGTGATAAAAGCTGTACGTGTGTCACTGATTAGGTCTTCTGGGATGCCGTGAGATTAAGATGCTGCCGAACAACTTCGCTACGTGGTTGGCACTACATTTAGGCAGCGTCCTGGTTTTAGTGTAGCGGCTGAGGTATTCCGAAGCAAAACCAATGCACTTCTTACCAGACGTTGACATCGGAGAAGGCCCACCAACTCCATGCCGATCTGCTGGAAGGGTCTACGAGGTGGATCGATTGGCTGAAGAAAAGCCGCTGACTTTGTCGGTGGTGTCACCAGATGGTCCAAGTTTCAGAAGCCTTCCGTGGCGGCGTCTTTTACAATCATAGCGTGGTTTTGGGACGTAAAACCTGACATGCTCTTATTACGAACAGGTGCTCATGCTGTGCCAACCCAAGCTAAGATGCCGGAGGCACTTCTTGCTACCTACCTACCGCACATGCAGCTGCCCAGCCGTCTCAATGGCGCGCTGACCTCTACGTACACACCGACTCATATTATCAAGGCATGGCAAGATAGCTTGCTTCAAGCCACCTTCGTGGCATTATCGCTTTCGCGAGCCATGGCACAAAGACCGCGTGTTTGGTGATTATCTGTGGCAGTAGCAATGAGTGACCTCCTTGTTTGTCTTCCACGTACGTCGCTTCGAGTAGTTCCGGGATTTCGAATATTCAGCAAATATGTATTTCAAAAAGCTATAAATGACGCGAAATCGGTGGTACTGGTTCAAGTGAAGAGTTGTATTCGATGCATGCGAATTTGGAGAGTACATTTTCTTAGGTAAGCACCAATTATGTCTACATAGCTGCTGGAAATTGATTAAATAGCATTATGGAAACAGCAGACAGTTTTCTGAGGGCAGGTGAGATTCTTGCTGCACTTGGCGGAAGAGATATAAACAACGAGCTTCTCTCTACGTGTCCTTAAAGATCGGCTTCTCCAGCATGAAAAAACAAGTACTTAATTTTAGGAATAGGCCAAGACATCCGAACTCCGAGCGGCGAGTGCCTTTAACGAACACCCATGCCAGGCATGGTTGTCGGATCAGCATATCTATACACGAAGTAAAGGGCTGTGGTCATCCCTCCAAAACTTCAAAATCATTGGTGCATATACTGTCATCAAGAGCGCCAGCTATTCTGATTAGTTTGCATTACATTCGAACCACATTAAACTTACTTACTCCCTGTTCTGCCGCTGTGACAACCGCAGCAAGTGGCCTCGAGCCAACAGAAGCAGCACAGCAACCCCTTTCGCACGAACAGTAGAATGCGTTGGGAGGAGCCACAATATATGCTGAAGTTCGTAAAGGGAATAATATCGCAACAATGGATGATATCATGTGCCACTAAGAATACCACGCGAGCATTCTTCCGAAAAAAGAAATGTTCTTTGTTATATGCGCGAACATAATCAGTCAAGCAATGCATTTATGCTTCGCCTAAGGCAGTGTTGACTAAGACTGCTCAATCTGTAAAGCGATGTCTCAGCGGCATGAATGCACTATTTGTACGGAACGCCTTCTGCCCACATCACGATATATTTTGGCAACCATGACGTGATGACATGCAGCCTATCTACAGAACATTCATTTCAATTCTTTCCCTTCGTCTTTAATTGTGTGCTTCTATGTCTACTTCAGCAAGGCTGGATAACGCCCTCCTCATTCGGTCATAATAGGTGTGATGGACGAATTGAAAGATAATCTTCGTTTCAAAATTGACATTCCATTCTTAATGCGTAATAAAGACTTCCTTATGGTGCATTGTTAGATCGCGTGTAAGCATTACGTGTACTTTCATCACTTAACCATCATACGGCAAGGCTTGAATGCGTTAGCTAACAGTAGGCGGCACTGGTTAGCAAAACTACAGCTGTCAGAAGCGAAAAACAAAGATGATCTAAGATAAGTCGTACCTAGCCACACCTTCCAACACTCGACAGCAGTCTCCGACATTTTAGCCACCTTGGAAAAGCAGTTGCTGATAATTGCCAACATGTCGTGGTTTTGGGACGTAAAACCCAAGATATTATAATTATTATTAATTACCAACATGAGCTGCCGTTAAATTTAAGACACGCTGCCTTACATTTAGCCATAACTAGCAAACACTAGCCACTGATACCCACTGCTGATAGTACGCGAGTCTTTGCGGTAATCAAGATGCCGTTAGTATGCGTGTATTTGCTTATAGTAGGCCCGGGCCGAAACATTCGCCAGCATGTCACAGCTCTTTCAGATCATCTCGAGTTATCATCTCGCACGTAGTGTAGTCGCTTCTTATGGTGACTGAAAAACACGGCGTTCTTCTTCTATATTCTGCGTGATATTGGTAAAACTGTAGTAACTGGTTAAACTGGCGAGTTGGGCTTTTTGGTACATATTAACGGGACAGTACAGCGCACAAAAATACACGAAGGACGATAGGAACACAAACGACGACGACAGCACTTGTCGCGCTTGTCGTCGTCGTTTGTGTTCCTTTCGTCCTTCGTGTATTTTTTAGATGTGAAGCATCTTATGGCGAAGCTTAATCCGGTGGTGGTGGTGTGCCGCGTGACCACCCTTACTGCGCATGCGCACACCCTTTCAAAAAAAATAAAAATAAAAAAAACCTCCTCCCCCTCTCTCTCCTCTAGGCATCCCTCCCCGCGGCAACCACACCCTCACTGCGCATGCGCCTCCCCTCTCTCTCCTCCTACGCTCCCCCCCCTCTCTCCTCTAGGCATCCCTACCCGCGGCACCCACACTCCCACTGCGCATGCGCGTCCCCCCTCTCTCTCTTCCCCTACCCTCCCCCCTCTCTCCTCTAGGGATCCCTGCCCGCGGCGTCCACACTACCACTGCGCATGCGCGCCCCCCTCTCTCTCCCCTCTCCTGTGCTCCCCCCCCTATCTCGCCTCGCGACGCCGACGCAGGCAGCGTCTGCTAGCGAGTTTCTTGGTTGAAAAAACTGATTGCTCTCGCTGCACAACCGTTTACTGGCCACCCCCTATATATGGCAATGGATCTTGACCTGCAAGGTGGTGCCGGTGGGAGATTTCTCCCGTGCGTTGTTGAAGAATAAAAATTCGCAGCGTGCGCGTTCACTAAAAGCGCACTGCGGGTCTCTGTGTCCAGTCGGAGTCTTCTGTCTCTCATTGCCCATTAGCAGCGATTGGCATGTTCCAGTAGGAAACACCGCTCCATCACTGCGTGCTTTGCGCCTCCCCAGCTTTCTCTCCTGAGCTACGCTGCGATGAGCGCCAGCGTCAACGCCGCCACCAGTGTAGGAGTTAGCGCCCGCTGCTTCACATTTACACATTGTTCCCTTTAGCGGGAGATGGTGTAATTTTTAGTTAACGCGCACGCTGCGAATTTTTATTGTTCAACAACGCACAGGAGAAATCTCCCACCCACACTACCTCGCAGGTCAAGATCCAGTGCCATATATACGGGGTGGCCAGTGAACGGCTGTGCAGCGCGAGCAGTCGGTTTTTCCAACCAAGAAACTCGCTAGCAGTCGCTGCCTGCGTCGGCGTCGCAAGGGGATGATAGGGGAGGAGCGTAGGACAGGAGAGAGAGGGGGGACACGCATGCGCAGTGGGGGTGGAGACACCGCGTAGAGGGATGCCTAGAGGAGCAAGAGGAGGAGAGGAGGTTTTTTATTTTTTAAAGGGTTTGTGCATGCGCAGTAAGGGTGGTGACGCCGCACACCACCACCACCACCACCACCGAATTTAACTTCGCCTTAAGCTGCTTCGCATCTAAAGCACTGGCCGTGCTAGCATCGGGGAGTCGCCCTAGACGCAGTTACGGCTCGTTGTCCGGGCAGTACAGCTTCTGCATGCCCCAACGGCGTTTCGCCGCCGATAACCAAACTGCTGCAGTAAGCGCTGCACAAAGGCAACGATGTTGACGGGCGAATGTCGGGCCTTCGAGAAGCGAGACAGAGGCCAGCGGGACATGGCACGCCTGCGCGCGTTCGCGGGTTAAGCTACGAACCTCTGCCTCCCGCGTTGCTGAAACGCAGTGTGGTAGTGAACGCATGAGCGCAGCCATAGGTTACCCTATTATTCGGGAGCGCACATCATGCCGTTTCTCTTCTTAATTGACGACGCTTTGAAGAAGTGCATATCAAGTGCCAGTGTTTTTTGAAATGTTGATCAGCATAGCAACAGGAACGAGCTGTACTAACCGAGTCATTTGCAGCGTAATGTCGTGAACTCTACATAGCTGGCAATATTTTTCCCAAGCTGTCTTTGTCAGTCATCGTTCTGATAGATGAATCACCTTCGTATGCTCAGTGGGCCAAGTGACGTGCTGTTTTATAGTGTAATGTGCAGTTATGAAGTATTTGGACCTTCTTTCGTTAAAGACAGGTCAACGATCATCCACCAGACTTACTAAAATTTGTGTATGGCTTATTGCGTAACATTTCGCAGATTATTTCCAAACGTGCAAGAAGGCCTTTTATTACTCATGTCCAAGTGTTTCCCCTCAAGCAAATAGGAATATTCATTATTTTATGGCATTTTGTATTGAAAATTGTTATGGTAATGGTTCTTCTTTATGTCCTTGCGGTTCTGCTTTATGTCGTTGTGGGTCTTCTGTATGGTTGTTCAGGTCACACTGACACAATATATACATAGCCTAAGCGCTGCGTCGTTCCGCAGAACCTGTAACAGGCGAGAGAAACGTTAGAAAAGTAACACTTTAAGGCTTCACATTTGCCCCAAGGTGACACCCTTTGTGCGAGTTTGGCAAAACACGCAGCAATGACTATAAATATACGGACAGGTTGTCACCAGGGGCGCTCGCATCACTGCGGCAACGCGGCTGTGAGTGGTACGTCGTGAGCGCGGTAAAATTGAATGCGAGACATCGCAGCCACGTGATGATATAACTTTTATTTCTTCGTGCGTGTGTGCACAGTCTGCGCGATAAAGCTGATAGATGAATCATGCCGCTCGCTAGCGTTGCGGCGTGAGGACTGCTTCTTGGAAAGCGCAAACGCGATGGGTGAACCCGATCTTCGCCGCGGGCGTCTGTCTATCAAATTGATTGACGCGTGAACTCGGGTACAAACTCGTTGATTCTGAGAAGGTCCCAGTTCAACTCGTGACTGTCATGGTGCCTGTGTGACTGTCAAAGGTTTCATGTGGTGGACGCTAAGCAGCAGCTTCTTTGCATATAAAATAATTTGGTCAGCCTTTACTACTTGTGCAAGGCTGGAGCCATAGAGGAGCTTGTGATCACCTAGCTTCTTCCAGCGTTTTAAGTCGGTCGTCTACTCAGTTTGCTCGGTATACGCTTCGAAGTAAAGAACCCATCAGCTCCGTCTTAATTTTAATTAAACTAATTAGGCAGGACTTAATTACCATAATATTGAACAGTTTTGTCTTGATTGGCAATGTTTTAATTAAAACGACAATAATTACCTCGGGTGCAATTAGCATGCTGTTGATTAGTATGCAGATATATAACATAAACCTAATTCGCATGATCTTGATTAGCATCATATTATTAAGGTCTAATTAGGATGACTTTACTTAGCGTGCTTATAATTCACGTCGCGTTAATTATCCTGGTATTAGTTAGCACGGTCATAGCTTTACATGGATTCATTAGCATGGTCTTAGTAAGGTATGGCTTCATTAGTTCGATCTTAGCATGCCTTGGCTTAATTAGCTTGTTCATAGCATCTCTTGACTTATTTAGCTAGGTGTACCGCCCAGCCACTTAGTTAATCAGCCGGGCGCATGTCCTCGGGCAGCGAGCACACCATGAAGGCATGAAGAGGGCGCGCGCCAGTCGAGCAACGCGCAAGAATGTGCAGGCTGACTATGATGATTGTACACGTGGCCTCGGGTTTAGCTACGGTCGCGATATTGTAAGGTGCTCGGCCGGAACTAATCTCAGAGGCCACCGTGCTAATTATTCTAAAGGATACTTAGTACAGACATTAAAAGCTTCAAAACGAATTTAAACAGCCCCTGCCTTTAAAAAATATCATCAGTGAACCTTTCTGGCACTTTTATTGCATGGGTGCACTTCTGCACTCAGTGGAACGACAAACAAATGAAAGAAGATGCCTCTGGTTTCAAAACACCGCCCAATTTCGTCGACCGTCCTTGACGTGTCGCCGCGTTCCATCGTAACCAATGGAACGCAGCGAGCGCTGAAGGGTGGATCTGACCTTTTCGTACTGTTGGCTAGTTCAAAAGGGGGGTGTCGCCAGAGCTCGGAAAGATCCCGAGTTTCGCCAAGCTCGCGCCATCCTGCATAGCGCCCCAGGACGAATTTTTCGGCAACTAAGAAGCTTTTCTTTCTGATAAATCTCTACGGATTTCGTTGTGGCTTCGTGCTACAAACGGGTGGTTGTCTATTTTCCTTTTATTATTAACTCTTCCGCTACCTTGCGGGATTCTGCAGAACTCATTTGCGCAACTTCATTATATGTCGAGTAAACCTACGTTTATCCTGTGTAAAAAACAACGCTCCTGCTGCGAAAAAAAATTACCCTAAACGACGTGGATGGGCATGCAAGTACGGCAATATTCATTTTAATACTGTGCCAAGCAATGTGAAAACCAGCGTTCTACAAAGATGATTGTAGACACGGAGGCATTCCCTATTTAATTTGTCAGTCTGACCGTCTGCCGCCAAAATCAGGTATGGCATTGTGGCAGTAAACCACGGTCTGAATGTAGCCATATATATTCCCTTCATAACTGCATGTAGATCAGGTCACTGATTAGGAAATACAATCAGAACTTTTAAAAACTGTCATGTGTAATGCATGTACCCCGTTGAAGCAGCTAACAAAATGGTGCCACAAAAGAGTTAAGACACCGCACTATACAATAGAAATCATAATGTAAAATAACAATGCACTTACGCTTTTCATTCAATATTTTTCACAGCACAATAAACCGAATGTTTCTGCACACCTCAGTGAAAGTTGCGATTCGCTACTGTTTAATTGTTGTTTGTAAAATTGCTTTCCAGCGACGTCCAGGTCTTATGTCCGAAACATCCTGTCATCACGTACAAATAATTCTAATTATACGCAGCTACCGAGAAAAAAAATTTCAGGATGGACATTCTTGTAGATGTCTGTGAAAGGCCGTCATTAACGTCTTTGTTAAGGAAATTTGATTAGTTAACTATTTTTTAAACATCCAGTTGGGCTCGCTTACTTCACATGAAGTCGATGAAACATCTGCAGCCATGTTTCAGCCACAGAAATCTACGCTGAGGTCAGCAGCCTCCTCATTGCCTACTAAATTTTTCCGGCTGATTATAAAACTGTGTGAATGGGGAACAATATGACGTCACAACACTGCCACCCGCATGTAAAACAGTGTCTTCAAATAAGCTCAATACAAAAAACTGTTTAGCGTGTCGACGAGTAATGACAACATTATTTGACGCTCCGTGTAACTCTGGAAACGAAATTGTGACGTGATTTTTGTTTGTGCACTTGCGAAACCAACTGAAATTATATTTTGCAACGGGCGTTTGTATTTCTCGCCTACATTCTTTTTTCGGCACTGAAGAAGTAACGGCGGCGGACAGAAAATAAATAAGCAAAGGTAATAGATTCGAAAGGCATAAAACCATAACAATTTTGCGTTTTCAGAGGACCAGTCAGCACGAAGTAATTTGTGAATACAGGAAAATGCTCATGATTCAACAATGAGAAAGATCAAGAAAATATTAAGAAAGGCGGGTAGTTAACCACAAGCTGATGAGTATCCTTCTCCTCTGTGTGCATTCTGCGGTGAGTCGGAAACAATATATGATTTCTTTTTGACCTGTTCATAACTAACTGGAGGTAGGCCAACACTATGCAGGCCCCGTTATGACATATTATAGTGGATTTGCCGAAGCAGGTCAGTTTGTCGTTTAGAACCTCTATTGCTGGGTTCTGCAATTCGCAATTTTTTCGGCCATGCAAAATCGTCTCAAGGCAACAGATCCGTTGCCTAGCTAAGCATCTCCCTCGTATTTAATGTGTAAACAGGCATCTACATGAAATGTTTTAGTATTTGTTACTTTCTGTGTTTGTTACTTTTAACGAGGCTTTGTTTTTGTAGATGTTATTGTCCACTTAAATTGATTGTTTCAATCCTGATTTTTCTATTGTACATGTTACACCATTCTTAACGTTTCTAACAATTTATAAGGCTACCCAATTCTTAGCCATTTCCTCATAATAGGGATGAGCCACCGGGATTAGGCAAAACAGAATAGGAAGAAGAGTTTGCACGGATTAATCCATGACTGCCTGAACTCATCAGAAGGCAAGACAAAAAAAAAAACAATAATTCGGTCACCAAAGTGGCAGAGGTGGCTGTGATAACGCCGTCTAGGGACGAGAGGGAAACATCATAATCTATATTCTGTACACTTGAATGTCCTGTACCAAGAAGTCGCCCAAAGAAGGCCGCACATTAATGAAAAAGAACCAAGCACTCCAGCCCTCATCCACTCATTACCTACTATTTCTTGCTCACAGTAAAACATTGTGAAGCCTCCACCTGGAACCTCCGATTGACACAAAGGAAACTACATGGACAGATCAGCAACGTGGTGCTTTACCGGCAACTCCTGGTGCCACGTGCGCCAAGTTCTTCGAGGTGAACCAACGTCATCGAATGACAGCAGCGTATGCCGACATCGGCGCGGAGATGATAGGCAGCAGGCCGTGTCTTATGTCAAGCAACATTGCCGCCCCCCCCCTATATTCTGAAGTTGATAATACTTAGTACATTTAGATCAAGAGACTTTGCGGTTAGGCGTAATTAATTTTCCTACACTTAGGGCACCACTGGTTTACATGTGTTGGCAGCATATATTAAAGCAAGACCCTTTGATGCCTCACCAAACTATAAAATCGACCGGTGTCCCACGTCAGCGCCAACACGAGTTATTCAAACGATGATCATCACATGATCACGTGATGATGATTTGTCATGTCACAGTGAAGTCACGTGATGTGATATCACATCATGGCGTCATGACATGGATTGTAAGCTTGTCATCGCTGGGCCCATCACGGAGGCACTGCAAAACCATGTGAAGTGCAACCGATCCTGGAGGCAATGCAAAACTACGTTGGGTGCAGAAAGCTTTCGGAGGGGGGGGCGGCGCAAGAACAATACGTCGACTGAGAAGGAAAATGAGATGGCTTTCGCCTCCCAGTCGTCTTACGTGTGTGCATAGGGGAACCTAAGCCACTTCAGAAAGCCATCCGCTTGCGTCCATATCTGTCCGGTCGTTACAACCAAAACATCACAGTTTCGCCGCAAGGGCGAAGCAATGAATGCGATAGCAAGAAATTGAAATGTCACGAAGATCTACGAGGAGCTCGATACTTGAAGCTTCCCGCTGAAGCACAAACAAGGACGCTCGAAAAAGACGCGCAGGTATACACAGGGCAAGCGTGAACTAACAACTTACACAGCTGTTACGCATTTGTTCTTGAGCAATGCGCTGCAAGTGTCGATAACGCAGATCCTCACACTATTAATGTTTTTTTCTTCTTTTTAAGTGTGACCCGCGAATAACCCCTCTGCGTCTCCTGCCACGCGGTAGCGTGTGACGCACGGTGTGCACAGTGTTCTTTTTTTTATTATCATTTCGTGCCACATCGCGATGGGTACAAAAAAGGAGCCCCTTTTTCATGCGCGTCTCACGGGCAGTTTTCAAATTGAAAGAAAATGTAGGAGCGTTGCGTGACAGAAAACATGCTCAAGCTCCTCCGAGATCTGCATACCGCCAGCGGTTAGTGGTGCCTACAGATAGCTAGCCGTTATTATGCCGGGTCATGCATGGGGCGTGGCTGAGTGATCTAACGCAGCGCGCTGCGTAGCGAGGAGTCGCTCGTTCGAGTCCCCGGTCGAGTGCCTTGGAATTTCTTTCTTCTGATTTATTTTTAATTGTGTCATTTATATATTATCAAAATCCCCACAATATATACATTCATACACATATCCGGGGCATGACGGCGACAGCGGTGACAGACGGCGAAAGAAAAAAATCAGCCGAGAGTGCCCATATAATTGCTATCGCAATAAAATGACAACTAGCTATTTACCTTCAAAGCTGCTTATAAAAAAGGCCAGAAAGCATTGCTGCCGAATTCTTTGCAATAAAATCAGAGAGGTCAGCATCCGGGTTGTTGGCTTCAACATGCTCAGGAGCCTCTTGTCTACTTTCCGAATTACCATGGATTACATAATGGAGGAAGCGAACTTTGCAGGTCTCCCTTCTTTGTTGTTTGAGACAACCTTAATGAAAACCAGCAGATAATGAAGCTAAGGACGGTATAGGGGACGTTAATTGTACTGTTTTAAGAGTATTGTAACAATTGTGACAGAGATCGTGAAGTCATAGATAGCCAAAACTTGTGACCTCATCATGAAGTCGTTGTGTCGTCGCATCACGCGACGCTATATAGGGACGTGATCACATGGTATCCCAGCTTGGTCAAAGGTCGGCCGATCATAAGGCAGCGCAAAAACACGTTGGTGCGGAAAGCTTTCGGCGGGTAGCGCGACCAGATCAATGCATCGACTAATAAGAAAAAGATAGCTCGCGCTTTTATGTCATCTCAGGTGAATGTTCAAGGGATTCTGAGATTTTGAATGCAATTTCAACAGCGACGCTGTTTAAGTTGTTGATGACTTGTGCTAGCTCCGCCATAAAACAAGGTATCCTCATCATGAACCGCCAAGCGCTCTCTACGTTCTCTTTATAGTGAAGGTGTTTTCGTTATCGAAAACGAACACGTGACGAGGAGACAGAAAAAGAAAGGGATAGTCAATAAAAATACCAAGATAAATATAGAGATATAAAGGGAATAAAGACATAAAAGGATAGAAAGACAAAGAAAGCAAAGAGAAAGAGTTGTAAAGAAACATATATGAAAAAATAAGGAAAATAGAGAGCAAGACAGAAAGAGAGAAAAAGATATTAAAAGAAACACACAAGAAAAGGAGATAGAGAGAACAGTGATCAAGATAGAAAGGAAAAACAGAGAACGAAATAGAAACGAACAAAGAGGGAGAAATAAAGAGAGAAAGCAATAGAGGAAGCGACAAATAGAAAGAGAGAGAAAGAAAGGGAAGGACGATAAGTAAAGATGGAAAGAGTGAGAAAGAGAAAAATTATATAGAGAAAGAAATACAAAAGAATCAGGTGCAGAAAGACGTACAAGAAACAGAAAAGAAGAAAGAATAAGAATATGCAACAACAAAAAAAACAGAGAAAAACGAATGGCCGCTGAGCTGCGCACTTCTTTCAAGCTTGACACCACTAGTGCGAAGTAGCCATAATTTTTTTCTCTACACTTCTACTTTACGCGTTTATTTTAGTTTTGCTTCGATGTAGTGTGAAATTTTTTAAAAACCTAATTTAAACGAAACGTTACGTCGCATTAATAATTAATGATCCACGTAATATGTATTGCTTGTTTGTCATTCGCCGATGACTTGTGATCGCGGATATGTATGTTTTGAAACAAAGCTGCTGTGCTCCTGCGTTTTATAGGGCATTCATTACCTCTTATGAATAGTACTTGGAATAACCGCAAAGGTACTGCAGGACACACAGGGAACGCAAGATTATAGCCTTACCTGTGCAGAAACTCTCACACTTATCTTGACTGCCGAAATTGTTTCCAGTGAAATTACAGCCACCATGAATAAATTTTTTACAGGTGCCACTGTCCACGTCAAAGTACCATCGAAGTATGCTAGACCTACATCGCCCCGGATCCTGGGGTGCTGTGCAATTCTTTGTTTTCGGGTCTTCTTCGTCCTCTGCGGCATGTAGAAAGAATCATGGCTGCTTATGAAAAACAATTTACTGAGCTATATCGCCATTTAAGGTTCATATCAAGTGTAAATAATAGGGGTATGCGAATAGTGAAATGTAGGACAAAATCGAATAAGAATCGAATAGTGATCATACCGAATCGAATACGAATTGAATACTATTTGACTAGTTTAGAATAATAAAGGCAGCCATTTTCAGGGTAAGCCTAGAATTGTTCAACTTTTTTTTTCAAACAAATATTCACAAACCAAGTGACATCATCGTTACATTTAACCCAAAATAGATACTGCAATTATGTAAGCTAAGCTAAGCTCGAATGCAGTATCGACTAAAGCCTTCGAAGCATTTTACCGGTAGGCAGAATAGAGCAGTTACTTCAGTATTTTAGGTGGTACTTTGTCAACAGCTTTATAGTTACAATAAGACCGAAGTTAAGTGATATTTCATGAATGAGCATCATGAATTTCAATACAGTGTAAGTGCATTGACGATATATTCGCTTCACCAACAGTGGAGTTGAAAGCAAAAATGCTTCATCTGGTTATAAATAAAACTCCCATAGACCCGTAAAGGCTTCAACTGCATGTATATTGTACTTCATCAAAGAAAACCATAAAAACTATCATTTGCTCTGATAACCTGTTGTACCTTGCCTTTGCGATTTTCCCGTTGCTGCTGAATATATGAAAAGTATTAAAGAAATATTCGGTAGTTTGAAAATGCTGTATTCGATTCGAGCACCGAATCGAATAGAATGATATTTGACCTTTTATTCGAAATTTTCGAATATTCTCACACCCCTAGTAAATAAATCCACCAGACGTGAATGGCACTTGCAGAACTTTGATAAGTCAGTGTTATGCGCTGATGTTTCAGTGACTCCCTGATCAGTTGTATTCTCATGCAAACACTATGAGGCTTTAGAAATATTAAGCAAACCTTTGAAGAAATGCTTCCACAAACTGCTAAGCGATAAGGCGTAAAGCCTGAGGCAACGTACTCGCAACTTACGGGTGCTCTCAAATCTATTGAATTAAGAGACATATACTGGCTACGCGTTCATGAAACAGAGGCAGGCGACAATGGCGCAAATCACTTCTGATGTGCCTAACTTGTGGAAGTGAAACATCTCGAGTCCACAATTATATGAAGCATAGTCTTCTGTTCCAAAAGTGCAAAGAAGTCTAGAAGAAATAAGACTACTTGAAAACCAATATGAAAACGTCACAAAATATTTTAAGACAATCTTATATTGCTCGCCATGCAGTTCTACTAGGAACGAAAAAGGCAAGGCAAATTTCTTCCCACGGAAAGAGAACAGCGATTGACATAAAGTTCACGAGATCTGAGAATATACCCACCATAATACTAACAATAATGATTGCTGCTCGAGAGGGCAAAACCATGGCGGCAAGTTTACCACTACTGGTCTTGCGGGTAACACTGAGCGAGTTTCACGGAAGAAAAATTAGACAAGGCACTGATGCGGTTGTCGTCGAGACGTCCATCACTGCACAGGGGGAAAGTACGTGTGGTAATCTGAGGCTGACAGTTCTGCACTGCCTCGACTCCCGTCTCATAGGTCTCGTTCACCACCCTGGCGCGGCGGTTGCATGAGAGGGTTCTGTCCAGAACAGCCTCGTCCCTGCCGTGCTGAAGTGCTGATAGACACAGCTCCGGTGCGGCAGCTCAACAACCGGCGTTGCTCGCCTCAGCCAGGACACCGCAAGGCCCAGCTCGGGTGCAGCAGCTCAGGTACTAGCAGCTCTCGCCCAAGCCTGGCACATCGCTCGCTGCAGCTCGCCACGGCTCGGCCTTCTTTGGTTCAGCCAGTGGCCCGCACGCTGGCACCTTGAGCCTCGGAACTGCCATCCAGTACCTCGACCGGCTCCGCGGTCCTCCGTATACCTCGCCACGCACGAGCCTCTCTCGGCAGAATCTCTCCCTCGTCGAGGGACCCGGGACTCCACTTCGCCTGGGCCGAACACTGCGAGCGCGCCTCGGGCCACCGCGCACTTCTTTTGCGTTTCTCCGTGCCAGTTGGGCGCGCCGACGATTTCGCGGTATTTACACGTGACATATATCTGCAAGCTTGTCTTATGCTGTATTTATGATTTCATCGCATTCACAATTGGTTTGCTTGAGTCCTGTTTTGTTTCTCGTGCGTTTCGATTCCCGTGCCGTGAGACACTTTAGGTGTTTATTATACTATCGCGTTTCATAATTATAGAATACAGGGAATTATGCGTCGTGTTTATTGAATGTTCAACGCATCACGCTACTGCCTGCATGAGAATCTTGTGCAGTACACGGATTCGCACCTAAGAGTCATTCATTTGTCTCCACGTGGGTCGGTGAGCGCGGCAGTGCTTCGTGACACAACGAAGATAATGAAGGTTTAAGCAGTACCACTTCGCCGACTTTACCCTTTTAGACTCACGAATACAAGTTAGCTCGAAAGATTGAGAATGAGACACTCTGTCATGCGAAACAAAGCTAAAAGACAACGATAAACAAAGCCACAATTGCGTTTGAAGTGTTCAGCAAGAAAGCTAAGCAAATCCATGTAATACGCCTCATTTTCCCGTTGGCTGAACGATCACAGCGCCACGAGTTAAGCAGAATCCACTTTTGAGCTTTTTCATACTAGATCTTAACTGTGGAAGCTTTTCGGCGCACATTCAGCAAGCACAAATAACTCATAGGAACAGGATGGGCGGCAATCTCAAACTAATTTTATTCAACAGTGAAAAGAAGATTTGATAGCACAGTCGATACACATGGTCATGTGCCCGCATCACAATTTATTTTTGTTTACTTTTCGTCTGAAAACAAAAGAGCAGCAGTACGCTGCTAAGAAAACTAAACTCTTTATCTTGAAGCGATGGTGAAGCCGTGCTGATCAGGCTTCGCGCAATTGCCTTATGAAATAAGCCTGATTACTTCTCCCTGCGTTTTTTCCCCTTTGCTCTCCACATAACTTTCCTTCACTGAGCTTGGAGTAGCATCCATACACTTTGTAATGGTTTGCCGAAAGGCTGCCAGAAGAACTTTTTTTACATTGATACGATGGCCCTATCGTTCGGTTCGCTAAACACTGCTAGGTTTTTCCTGTGTATTCCCTTCCGCAGCTCTAAGGATTAAGGTTCATGACCCCCGACTCCAACTCAGTAAATACAGTTGCGTGCTTTCTGGAAGACATCCTCTTCCTTCTGCTCATCAGGGCCCACAAACAAAAAAAAAATACACCATCTCCCGCTAAAGGGAACCATGTGTAGATGTGAAGCAGCGGGCGCTAACGCTTACACTGGCAGCGGCGTTGACGCTGGCGCTCATCGCAGCGTTGCGCAGGAGGGAAAACTGGGGAGCCGCAAAGCACGCAGTGATGGAACGGTGTTTCCTACTGGAACATGGCAATCACTGCTAATGGGCAATGAGAGACAGAAGACTCCGACTGGACACAGAGACCCGCAGTCCGCTTTTAGTTAACCCGCACGCTGCCAATTTTTATTGTTCAACAACGCACAGGATAAATCTCCCACCGGCACCACCTTGCAGGTCAAGATCCATTGCCATATATACGGGGTGGCCAGGGAACGGTTGTGCAGCGCGAGCAGTCGTTTTTTTTTCAACCAAGATCCTCACTAGCAGACGCTGCCTGCGTCGGCGTCGCGAGGCGAAGAGGGGGGAGCGTAGGAGAGGAGAGTGAGGGGGAGACGCGCATGCGCAGTGGGAGTGTGGACGCCGCGGGCAGGGATGCCTAGAGGAGAGAGGGGGGAGAGTAGAAGGGGAGAGAGGAGGGAGGCGCATGCGCAGTGAGGGGTGTGGTTGCCGCGGGGAGGGATGCCTAGAGGAGAGAGAGGGAGAGGAGGTTTTTTTATTGTTTTTTTAAAGGGTTGGCGCCATGCGCAGTAAGGAGGCCACGCGGCACACCACCACCACCACCACAACCACCGGATTAAGCTTCGCCATAAGATGCTTCACATCTAAAAGTTCACACGGCGCTGACACAGCAACGTGGACACCATGACGGGAGGCTATCCTGCTGAGATTGTATGATATGGCAGCATTATTATAAGCGATTACTTGCCCCGCCGTCTTTTGTTCTCTTTTTCTTTTTCCCCTGCGCACCATCTTTGTGCGTGTCACCTGCATCAAGGTGGACTCACAAATACTGGAAATCAAATCAGAAGGGTATCAAGGCGAAAGCCTTTAATGTCTCATGCTCACGTCCGTCCGGTGTCCGTCCGTCCGGCGTCCGTCCATCCACACCCCCACTGCGCATGCGCAAACCCATTCAAACAAAAATAAAAACCTCCTCTCCACCTCTCCTCTAGGCATCCCTCCCCGTAGAGGCCACACCCTCACTGCGCATGCGCGTCCCCTCCCTCTCTCCCCTCCTACGCTCCCCCCTCTCTCCTCTAGGCCTCCCTCCCCGCGGCGTCCACACCCCCCACTGCGCATGCGCGTCTTCCCCCTCTCTCTCCTCTCCTACACTCCCCCCCTCTACTCGCCTCGCGACGCCGACACAGGCAGCGTCTGCTAGGCAGCGTCTGCTAGCGAGTTTCTTGGTTGAAAAAACCAACTGCTCGCGCTGCACAACCGTTAACTGGCCACCCCGTATATATGGCAAGGGATCTTGACCTCCAAGGTGGTGCCGGTAGGAGATTTCTCCTGTGCGTTGTCGAACGATAAAAAATTCGCAGCGTGCGCGTTAACTAAAAGCGGAGTGCGGGCCTCTGTGTCCAGTAGGAGTCTTCTGTCTCTCATTGCCCATTAGCAGCGATTGGCATGTTCCAGTAGGAAACACCGCTCTATCACTGCGTGCTTTGCTCCTCCCCAGGTTTCTCCCCTGCGCAACGCTGCGATGAGCGCCAGCGTCAACGCCGCCGCCAGTGTAAGCGTTAGCGCCCGCTGCTTCACATCTAGACATGGTTCCCTTTAGCGGGAGATGGTGTAATCTTTAAGGCGAAAGCCTTTAATGTCTCATGCTCACGTCCGTCCGGTGTCCGTCCGACGTCCGTCCGTCTGTCCATCCGTCCATGTCCGTCCCCTCCCTCCGTCCGTCCGTCCGTCCGTCCGTCCGTCCGTCCATCCGAGCTCTGGCACGGAGCCAGGTGGCCGCCGGGATGCGCAAACGAACGCCAGTCGCGTCGGACTCTATAGCGCTCGCGCTTTGCTTGCGTGGCGTCGCTGTGCCCAGAGTTTGCAATCATTCTGACCTACGCCGTCTCAATGAACCCAGGCGTTCACGGAATACACTTTCGAATTTACAAAGGGTCCGTCAATTTAAGAGCTGGAACGCGGATGGCGTTTGCACGATGCGCAAACCGCGAAAAAATACTAACGCATGCGAACGGAGGAAGATGAGTCTCGCGTCTCGCTGCGATTCGCGGTAAAAAAATAAAAAAGAAAACACGCACACATTCGGTTTGTGTGTTATCCCACTGAGAGTGTAAAAGAAAAAAGACATGGCATAATCAGTGGAAAGGCCACACGCTTTCGCCGAACACACTTTGGAATGTACAGTGTCCTTCAATTTTTTTTCAGCTTCTCCTATCCTGTTGGGCAGTGTTTCGACCCTTGGTGTCACATCATGAACACACGATTTTTAAGTCCTGCTTTGAAGCACGAGTTTACTATGCTCATTTATGTACCTTTCGCATGGGCACTTTGCTAAGGTAATAGGCTTTTTCTGCTGCGGGGATTGTACGCCCTATAAAATATGAGCTCCGGGAATGAACGAACTGTGATGTGAAAAAATATTGTAATGTGCCTTTTTGCTAGAGTTCGGATTTGAATCTTAGCCAATCGGCTTCTTGAATAAAAAATAGATAAAACATCATTTGCAACAGCATGAGGCTACCGAATGGCCGAACTTGCAAAACTAAATAGATTGACAATTTAACGGTATATCCTTACCTCGGGACTGTCACTGAGCCGACTAGAAACGCGTTCGTCAATAGGGAGAAGTAAAATATCACGTAGTACCGGAGCTAACAAGGAACCAATGCAAATTCCTGCTCATTTTATGTAAACCTTGTTGTCACAGGCGGCAGATGTCGAAGCTAGCTGTAATTCTACTAGAGATTAAAACATGTCGCTGGTGCTGCCCGTTTGATCCTGAAAGTGGGGCTCTCCATTGTGTTGCATCACCTCTCAGACCACCATATGAATGGTGTAATACAAATCAGGGGCATCACTGTAGAAAGCAGACAGTGCACTCTGCATTCCGTTAGCCAGTGCACCTACCAGTAACACTGAGCTGTGGTTCAGAAAGGAGCCGTCAGAGGCAAGGGTCAGAATATGCAGCTGAAAAATGGCAATGCAGTGCTCCCATGGTCCCTTATTCGAAACGAAGAGCTTTGAAGGGGCATTACGCGTTGTGATTCTTGCCGGTGAAGAAATTTCAAGTAAAATTCTTCTTTCTTTGAATCTTGATTCCTGAGTGCCATCATAGGGCATACTTCAAGCAATTTTACTGCTAGCTTTTTCTGCTTCTTGGGATCAAATACGACTTCCTTAAGATTCATCGCTGCGGCAATGAATGCTTTCCCTTGGAAATCGACTCCCGGTAGCGGGACAGAACCTCTTTGCTTCTCAGCATGGAGAATCGAGAACATACTTGCCTTGACGTGGCTAATCACCCCATTGAGGGTGGACATGAAGTGCCTCAATCTGGTCGTGTGACGTTCTACACAACTGATTACTTCCCCGACCACTATTTCCTGGTGCTCAAGTGTTACTTTTCTTGCGACCCGGTGTAATAGAGGTAGCGTTTCATGCTAACTGAGGTGAGGTTCGAGGCTGAAATTAGGACCATCTTCAAGTGTTGAACTCGCATGCTACGAGAGTGTTGCACCAGCTGGGACAGACACGCCACCTTCTGACCTGTCTGTAAGGAATTCCCTGGTGCCCCTACATAGGCATTCGGCAGATTTGCTGCAAGCCACTTTCAATGCTAGCGCCGTGAAAAGGAATGTTTTGTTGCGCCATGATGAGCACACAGAAAATGATGTGTGCCACATTACTGAGTGCGCGTCGAGGGTTGTGTACCATATTCCTTTAGCTTGCGGCAAAGGAAATGTAGGCTAAACTGCGCTCTGTTTTAACGATAGGGTTAGACAACACCGCCTCACTGTAAAGAATCGTTTCGTTAGCCTGATGGCAACACATTGCAAGAGTTGTGGATACTACCCAAGTGAGTGAAGCAATGTTTATAGGCAGAGCAAAAGAACAACACAGACATAGAAATTATATAGGTTTATTACTCAAGACAAAAGGGACGACGCCTGCGTCAGCATGGTTCCACTATCGTTTCAAGACAAAGAGCTAAGTTTTAACAGCAGCACCTTGCGGATTTTTTTTGTTGTTAGGCAAAAGAAGGAAACAGACAGGAACTCCGCCGCGCGCGCACATGAACATGTCTATTGAGTGTGCTATAAAATGCACCCCTACGGCGGAATAAAACTAGCTGCAAGTTGGCGTCTGTCCTGTTCCTTTGTGTATATGTCTTTCTTCAATTTGCGCCGAAAAGCTTCCTTACTTTTAAACGCCAAAGGCAGCTTTTGCATGTAGTCAAGGAAACTTTTTGGTTGTGGAGTCAAATTTGTAGTTGCGCATTCTTTATTTGATATGTTTCTTATTTGTCTAGGAACACACGCGAGCATCCGTCAGGCAACAACCAAGAGTAGCAACCAAGTGTACTGTGCTTATGCTTATGTAATTGTGCTTTCAATACAGTGATGTCAGCGTGAGTAGTTCTAGCAATGATCCTCAATCCCGAGAACGAGCACTTACGTATGCCTTATAAGCCAATTCAAATATATTGTGAACGTTTATGCTCTGCAACACTTTGCGCTGATTACTGTTGCCAGTGGACTTGGCGATGACTGTATTCTTAGCTAAAACTTATCACATTATGTATGTGACTGATTTTCGGTTTCCGCTCCTCTGCTGCGAGATGGATTGTTTCGTCACCGTGTGGAAAACTTGGTCACGTGGGCCTTCAGAGCTGTGACGCAAGTGGTGCTACATGTTTTGCTCTTGCACACAGGCGAGTATCCATCAGGTATTAACCGAAAGTAGCTATCAAGAATACTGTACGATAGTTGCGACAGCGGCGGAACGCGACACGCGCGGTCGCGCATGTCAGGAACAGCAGCACCGCCTAAACCAGCCCGGCAGAGTTAGTAAGGAGTGTTTTAGGCAATTTGGAGGGTGGAGTGGGCCACTACAAAAGTGCAACTCTATCGTTGCGTACCGAGCGGCCGCGGGGTAAGACGAGAGCTTACTCCGTGGACTAGAGCTACCCCCCAATGCCTCGGCGATGTCGTTTAGTGAAACTGTGCGAAAGAAAACTTTATGGTTGGAACCAGGCTTAACGTCAATAAAACTTTCATTATACTTCTAGCACAGTCATGTCAGCGCCAATAGTACTAGCACTGATTATCAATCGCGGGGACGAGAGTTTACGTATTCCTTGGAAGCCAATTAGAATAGATTTTAACCGTTTACGGTTTCCAACCCTTTGCTTCGATTTTTATGGCCTACAAATTTGGTGTCTGAACCCTTTACTGTTTTTGCCTTCGAAATCTGACAACGTGTTCCAGTAGCTCGCGCAGGATGAATGTCACTGCGAACACGGCATTTCAATTCAATTTAATTGATATCTATTCAACATTTGTCACATGATTGATGTACGGATAAAGGGCCCAAAATAGCAATTACCCGACACTTCTAGTAAAATACTGCAACTAATACACTGCAACAGGATTCCGTTTCTCAACGTTGGTTCTCTGTAGTATACGTAGTACTTCGAGAGCAGCTGTACTGCAGTGAACAGCTCTTGTCACTGGACCAAATGTAGGCCAGTGGGAGGCACAGCTGGCAAGCTCCAGCCTTGAAAATCGCCATCGTGTGGTGAGCAAGACAATGCTGTCAGGTCAGGTCTACGGCACCCTGGAATACAGATGCCTGCCACCTTCAATTATTCTGCTCTCGGCTCGCTTAAATGAATACAGTTTGTTCATACACCGCTTCATATCTCGGCACGGCACCAACGTTGTGGGCGATTCCAGTCCCCATCACTGCCATCGTAGATCGCATGGTCGGTACCTTCTCCGGAAAGACGAGGTTTCGACTTCTTTAGAGCGAGGACGACTGTTTTCCTTTGTTGGCTGCAGCATTAAAATCAAGCATCGGCCGCCATGTTCAAGCGCGAAATATGAAATATGAACCTTTTTCAACCTTTTTCAGCGCGAAAGAGGAATTTTCGGTGACTGTTACATGCTGCACATTCACGTGACCTGAGAACACGCGTCTCGTGCTATCTCATACGTCCACCATTAAACTTTTGTGACAGAGAAGGTTCTGCCAGGTATAACAGAAGTATAGCTATTCGTCAGCATGAGTGGTTGGCCCACGCCACTGAGGGTTCAGTACCCTACGCTATGAAGCCTCGTGGTTTTCACTACTGCGAGAGCAGCAGCAATTCCCGAACCAGATTCGACAAAAACGCATCGCTCTACCAATGACGCCATTCGTGACGCTTCTCCTCAGGTCACGTGATTCTAGCGCAAAAAAGTGCTTTTTGCATAGTACAGCTATATCTGACCTACCCTGCCCCCCAGTGGCGTAGCCAGGGAGGGTCACACCGGGCCTGTGCCCCCCCCCCCCCCCCGGAAATTTTTTCCGACATGGCATACAGAGCGAAAATGACCATTTCAAAGAGGTGCCCCCCCCCCCCGCCCCCCGAAATCAAGGTGATGCTGCTCCCCCCCCCCCCCCGAAAAAAAATTCTGGCTACGCCCCTGCTGTCCGCTAAAGAACATCAAAAATGTGGCGATGGGAACTGGCTGCCCAGTCGCTGTAAGCGAGCCTCGGCATCTAAACAAAACGTTATAAAACGTTTTTCGTTATCTGCGCCCGTGACTTCTTCATTCCCTCTCGCTTATGCATGGACTTGACTCTCCTAAAAGAGTGGAATTCTTTTGTCATCCGTCGCACATCTTATTCGATCTATGATACATATTTTTATAGCAAGATTCTTACAAGCGCTAACTATAGCACTCAACGTATTCATGCTCTTTAAAACACCCCCGCGCCAACTTGTTGATTTAGGGACGCAGGAATGCATTTGGGAAAAGAGACAAAATTTGAGGCGAACGAATGCAATTTGCAATAAGAAAATTTAAAACTTGTCATTTTGACCATATCAGCAGCCAACACCAGGAACGCTTTGTTACAGAACACCAGGCGTTCCAAGTATGATAACAGGACTTTTTTTTATATTTTAAAAACAATCGCGTTGTATTTTATAGGCACTGAAGGAACGTAAATAAAATTTGTCTATAAAATGTGAATCTGGTAATGTGTGTTTTCTAAGCATGTGCACTTTACATTTAATGAACAACATACCGGGCCAGAGCGTGTCATCATCGAGACCAACAGTAACACCTGTTTCAAAAATAAAAATGCCACATTAGTAATATATTCACAAAGAAAAGCACGTAAATAATTCAGTCATCTAATAGTGATGACAAGCCAAACCACGAGAAGAGAAAAACATGTATTAATCTTCGGAAAAAATATGTTCGTACAAGGCCACGCCACAAAGTCAAAAGTACAGTGATGAGGTCTACAAACAGATGAAGCAAGAACAAGTAGAATGCTCTAAGCACCCAGATAAAAAAATATCTTGAAGTATACGATACGTTTTACTGTTCACGGATGGAACTCATAGTGTTTGACTTTAGGGCACTCCCGGTTACCCGTGCGCGATGTACAACTTTCAGCGACTATGGGGAGCTCCACCAGAAAAACATACATGTCTGTCAATTCAGTGATCCCCTGCATGCATGGAGCAATCGTTTTCTGTGTTGTTTTTACTGGTTGCTCCCGCTTGCCACCTTGGATAATTTTCCATGAAGTTGAATAGGCCCTTCAGGAACTGGCTCACGCTTGAGTGCATAAAGCGTGAAACACACGGTACGATGTGCAAACCGATAACATTGCCGCATGCATCCGATCGTGCGAGCACTGGAGACGCAAGCGGCTGAAAAAGAGACGAAACTAGCCGCCCATCTCCGTCGCACGAAGGGTGCAAACGACAAAATTGCACCGCGTGCCCGCGTGTGAGGCTTGCCGTTGTTGGTTCATCAAGCAGAGAGGAAACGCCCCGCCCGTATTTCGTCGGGTGAAGTGCCATAATGGGGGCGTTCTTTAGGGGGCGGGGAGGCATGGCTCCATCGCTCGAGCAGCGACGTTAAACTTGAATCATAACTACGGGAAGAAACAGCTCTAGACACGGAACGGTGACAGAACGACAGGCAGGCCTCTCACGTTGTTAGCACGCTGGCGTGAACTAACAACTGTGGCAGTTGTTACGTGTTTGTATTTGAGCAACGCACTGCGAGAGTCCACAATGCAGAAGCCGACGCTGTTGTTGTTGTTGCCTCTGACATGGCTCATACCCACTCAGGGGGGATTGGTCAAGGATTAATTATATGATTATACGACTTTTCGAAGCTGTTTGATACTTCTTTTTCTTTTAAAGTGCGGCACGTGGAATGACCCCTCTGCGTCTCCTGCCACGCGGTGGCGTCTGACGCCAAGTGTGTCCGGTGTTCCTTTTTTTTTCCTTTTACATCATGAGGGGTACAGAAGGGAGTTACTTTTTTCGTGAGCATTCCAAGGGCAGTTTTCAACTTGAAAGAAACTGTAAAAGCGTTGTGTGATAGAAAACATGCTCAAGCTGTTCCGAGATCTGGGTACCGCGAGCGCCAAATTGTGCATATGAATAGCTCGCCGTTATATCACTGGCACGAGCATGGCGTGTGGCTGTGTTGGCTAGCGCAGCAGGCTGCGGAGCGGAGGTTCGCTGGTTTGAATCCCCGGTCAGGTGGTTTGGAATTTTTTCTGCTGATTTATTTTTCTTTATGCCTTTTTATATATACACATACATATACATATCCGGGACATGACGGTGTCAACAGACGGCGAAGGCGAAAATCAGCCGAGTGTTCATATAATTGCTATCGCAATAAAAATGTTGATCATGATGAAGCAACCAGCCTATTATCAAGTTTTTCTGGCTGACTTCATGTTCACAGAACAGACAGGAGAAAAACCTCTTCGTGTTTTCTCCCATGGATATTTCCAGAATTGGGGTGCACATTGACGCGAGGCTCTTGCACTGATCTCATTCATGTTCTTTCTGCTCAGGTCAAGTGATTCTGCCGCGTGTCACAGCGACCGTAGGTTCCGTTACAGCGCTGTTTTGATGCTGAAACGCGCCTCTTGATTGGCTACATATGACCCACCAATGCCGCCTGTTTAAATCGAACCAATTATTTAACGAAACTGGCTGTCCCATAGTTGTAAAAGCGCTTTGTATCTCTACAAAATAATTAAGGCACAAACACACGGCACATTCACACAAGCACACAACCCCACACCCAAGCACCAAACACGCACACCGCTGTACGTGTTGGTGCTCGGATGTGCGGGTGTCTGAGTGTGTCAATGTGCCGTGTGTGCGCTCCAATAATATTTTTGGAAATTATCTCCCAACTAGCCCAAAAAACAAGATACCTTACAATTCATTAGATCTGCTCAAGACATTGTAAAAAGTTCTTCTCTTTTTGTGCACGTGACTTCCTCATTCAATGTCGACTCTCTGTGAACTATCCATTGTTGTATATCAGGACTGAAAGATCATAGGGCGGAATAAAAGATTATTTTAACCGCTGACAGTGACAGAGCCCTGAGCACACTACCCCGACCCTTTGGAAGCGGGGTGGTTGAGGAGGAGCAGAGCCGTTACCTCGGTCTGATACATGGCGAAAACGAACCCGTGAAAATGGGAGAAAGAGAGAGAGAAAAGCAAGATGGGAGAGGAAGATAGAAATAGAGAGAAATATTGTAATAAAGACAAAAGCATAAAGAGACAGAGGAAGAGATTGAAAAAAAAAATATACAAGAAACGAGATCGAAAACACACACAGTAAAACAGAAAGAGACAGAGAACGAAGCAGAGAGATAGAGAGAAAAAAGCGAGACAGAAAACGGCAGACAAAGACATAGAAACAGAAACATATGAAAGACAGAAAAACAGAGAGGAAGAGACAAACGGAAATAAAAAAAAAAGCAATGAAACGATACAAAGAAAGAAAGAGAAAGATGCGCAGAAAGAGAGAACGAAAGGGAAGAAACGGGAACGAAAGAGAGAGCATGCGGGGCTGACGCTTCCACTGCACTCTAAAAAAAAGTGTTAAAAGAGGGTCACGCCACCGTGATTCTCTTCGGGTAGTCACTTGACCCCTTGTGCAACGTAGAAGCAGAAAAAAGAGAGTTGGCATTTTTAGAGGAGTCAGCACTCTCGTGAACCGCGTTTCCATTGGCTTTCGTGGTGAAGGCGCCGCCGTATACGCCATAGACATCGCGCATTTGCCAAGGTGTACGTAAACTGGTAGCGTAACTTCCGTAGAAGCCTCTATCAAGCAGTTGGCGGTTCGTTGCGACTGTCGCCATGTAAGTAGCGCGGGGACAACTAAGAGGAAGAAAAAAAAAATAAAATATGACGTCACACCCGCAAGCGGTGGCGACGTCGTGAATTTGCCCTACATGGCGCGAATATTGAATTTTTTTGTCCTTATTGCTGACCTTTTACAGGCTTTTGATAAGTACACGATTTTATGCCGCCTTTATGGTTCGCCAATTGCATGCGCGAGAGAAAAGGAAAATCAACAAGAAAACATTGGGGAAGCAAGGTTGTTTTATCCGCCAAATAGTGTACTTGCAATATACTGTAAATACTTTGCAGATGAAGAAATTGTGATACAACTGTTCACGAGCACAATATCTCAATAGTTCGAAAACTCACGTTGTCCAATCGTGGAAAACCACTGCAGAGAGACAGCAGCCTTGAGCATATCACTTTTGCAATTTTAGAGTACAGCGTTTCTTTGCTTAGCGTGCCGCGTTTACCGTCAGGAGAGGCGAGCGCATGCCGGCCGTGCGCCAGCGAATGCAGTCGGCAGTCGTAGGAGCGGCTATCTACACTTTCTGTGAGCTAGTTCAGCTCTGAAAATGTCACGCCAGTAAGCAGCACATAAGCAAATAAATAAACTACAGAAGGTACGGGCGAAACCATCGTGCGAAAGTGAGCAATGCCTCGTTGACCGCGCAATACACCGAACTAAACACAATCCCACATAGCAGACTGTCTCCATACGACCCCCCATTTATGGCGCTCGACCAAAAAAGGAGGCAATCAACCATTTAGCCAAGTCTCAGATAAACCGTAAACTAAATTTCTACTTTACTTTGGCATACATAAACTTTAGAGAGTTCGAAAAAAAAATCTATTGAATAATAAATTTGTCCCCTCCTCACCTGGTCGCGCTTCAGTCATATGGCGAGCGTTGACGGCTGTAGCAATCCGTTTTCGACTACTTTTCGTTCCAAGTTTCGCGACCGGTATGATTTGATCATGCGTTTGCCATTCGGCATCGTTTCGGCCGCTTCGCCCTCTCGCCGGATCCGCCAGTGCCTCCCCCGCCTCCGCCTGCTCTCTCAGTCTCCTTCGTCTTTTTGAATGCATTGCGTTGGTAGCGCTGCTCCAGTTCCCAGCGTGTCTTGTTGCTTTGAGTTCGAGCGAACATGCTTATCTCCGGTGGCGGTCACGCAAAGCTCCCGTGCTCGAAGTGACGCTTGGAGTGAGGAATATTCGTGGTGCCGCGGACACGGACAACGTGCGCCTGCCAACAGCGAGTGTACTGCTTTCGCAGGCAATAATTACACAGCTTTAGCTTTGCGTCTGCAGCGGCTCTGTGAAAGTATGCTGCCAGCCATTTCCAACAGTAGCATGCGTCCGGGGGGCTGTTGTAGATGCCCAATTAAAATTGTTACTTAACGAGTTGAGACCGCTAACCACGCTGCTGTGTATGTGATTACATCACTCGGAAAATTAGTTATGTAATCACTTATCAAGAGCGATTATTTGCTGATCGCACATTCTATCTGCGCTGCTGAAGGTGCTCGATATCGTTTTGAGGTGCGGTGTAGTCTACGTCATAATAACATTTCCATCGATACTCAAGTGTGCAGCTTCCTTCCGTGCGTGGAAACATGAAAAGAAAAGTCTGTGTACAGGATACTTAGACGCACTGTATACAATGGCTTCGGTTGGCTTAAAGACGGTATTTTGAGGTGTAGATATAGTACAATGCATCCAGCACATACGCAGAAGTCAATTAAATGTTTACAACCTCGTTTCACCGGTAACGGAAAAAAGCTTTAGACTTTCGGCGGCGCTCGTAGTTGCGGCCGCAGCCGTGCGCTCTTTTCCCGTGTTTCTGTTTGCTGTTTTTTCGTGCTTTGCCGACCTCTGCGACGACGTTCGGCGTTATAACAGAATCGAGTGAGCATACGTGACTGTGGGAGCTCTGTGCGGTAATTCTATCATATCGCATATCTCATGTCAAAGTACACGGTGTCCGAGCGCATTGCTGTCGCTCTGGCGTTTGTACTCACATGAGTTTTACTGCGTATTTGAGGATGGCTTACGTTTGTAAAACACGCGGTCAGTAACCGCTCACGGCGAACCCCCTACTGCTGGAGGATGGGCTTGGTTGTCGGAATAGGGCGGTGCAAATGAGGGCGCATTCTGACAGCAAATTTTGACGCTATTTCTCAGATATGAACTGCTGTCATTCCTCCATAGCCATTGCCTATTGGGAAACGAGGTCCCCGCATTCTTTTACGTAAAAAAATGTTTTGGCGAAACACTCGCGTCAGATGAGTGTGCAGCACCAGTGTGTTGAGCAAGGGGTGGTTTAAATGAAACTAGTCAGTTTGTGTTGTTTGTGTGCTGGTTATTCCCAGAATCCCAGATCGCTTCTGCAGCCTCTTCATTCCAGTTGACAGCCACACTCGGGGGAAACGAAGCTGCCGCTATGGTCTCGCGCCTCACCACTAGTGATGAGAAAATCAACAGCGGCATTCACCCCTGTCAACGAGGACGTCGGTCCATACTTCCTTTGGTTGCAGAAGACGACGTAGGAAAAGAGGTGACTGACACCCATTCAAAGGAGCCTAAAACAATTGCATTTGTTGTTTAAAAGAAACTCTCATCATCTTTTGCTCCAAGTTTGTCACCAAGTGACATGTTGCAGAAGCTACTATTTCGAAGTTGTGTTTTACACAATAACGGCAAAAAACTGGGTTCCTTACCATTCCTGTTTGCATTTGTTGTTTTTTTATGAGCCTTCATTATGTCTGTGTAAATCATTTATGCTGTAGTTTCTGCAAGCTCTTACTACGATTCAGTTTTCTCATCATGATATGACGTTCTTCTTTTCAGGTACCATTTTTCATGGCTGCTCTCGCTGAACACAAGCGACAACACAGCAAGTCACAAGTCTGATTCCTCCAGCCTTCACGACTTTTTGATTCATAATCATAAGGAATAAATATGGAAACTCATTGCCGATATCTCCAGCTTATGTTGCAGGGCATGACACTATGCGCATCACCCTGACAGATTTTTGTTGGCTATAGTCATAGAAGCATATAAATGAGGAATACCTCAACTGCTTCATTGGAAATAAAAGACCATCTGTTCTCGCTAAAAAGGCTAAAAACAATGCTAAAATCCAACTATAATTTTTTACAGTCGTTTCGCACAACGGCAAGTATTATTGCAGTTGCTTAAAATGAATACTTCACTATTTCCAACAGCAGTTTCGCAAAAGTAGAGCATGGGTCAATTGAGTGCTTAAAATAGCTGTACATTCGCTTGACGCTTCGGTGGCTCTCATTTTACCAACGTAGGAGTGTCATCGGCAAGAGTCGTCTGACTCCCCTCAGAAGTGGTAGTATGATCCTTCGCAAGAGAGTCATTTCACTATTCCTAAGAGGGTCCGAGGACTCTCCTAGAGCGCGGAGTCACACATACTCTATTTTTTTCTTAGGCTGTGGGGCTGGCTTCGCTTGTCGTAACGGCGCTGTCGGAGTTTCGCTTGGTTCGCGACGCCTGCAATGAACAGAGCGGTGTGCGTAAAACCCTAGCGCTGGCAGTTTCCGTGGCAATATGTAACGAATGTTAAATTGCTAAAACTGCGGGTATCTATAACATAAAACACAGTTCGCATTGCCCCAACACGAAGCTGCGTTCACAATTTGCATTATGGAGTATCGTAATCATCGGTGAATGTTCTGTTGCATTGTTCGATATACGCTCTTGTAACAGTGTCATAAGCATTACAATCTGCACCTATGATAATGCAAGATATAGTCAACCGCTGCGCAATGACGCCTAAGGATGCTACGTATGACATTTGTCTTATCGCACCGTTGTGTGCATCTTTTATCTAAGACTAACGTATGTGCTCTAAAGTAAGTCGCAGCATTTAAGACGGACCATGAACTACCTCATACCCGCCAATGCACTCGGGCTCTCCCGTAAGCGCATGTTGTGAACACGACTATTTAATATACACAAAGATGTCCAGGCACTTCGTAACTCTTGTCTGAAAGTCAGAATCTGGCACAGGCTGTTACTTGCTGTCTGCTTCGCATGAAATTCCTTCCCACAATGCGTGCAATTTACTACTTAATTTACACAAAGCTGCCGAAGCACTTCGTAACGCTTGCCTGAAAGTCAGAATCTGGCACAGGCTGTTCCTTGCTGTCTGCTTCGCTTCAAATTCCTTACCACAATGCGTGCAATTTACCAGAAAGCGACCAAATTGTACCTTACAAAAACAGAAGGAATTTTAGTTAGACTTGTTTTAAAATGTGGACCTTGGTATGCGCGTTGTCTAAGTACATGCACATCTCATGAAAAACATACCGGGTCTGATCGTGTGGTCTCGAGGATCAATGGTTTCTGTACAAAAAAAAAAACGAAACAATGATACATTATGATTATCTACACAAGGCTGAGCACACCAATATTTCTTTCATTCAAAGCTGACAAGAAGCAGAACAATGAGATGCACGAAACTCACACCTTGCGCATACGCAGAAAAGAAAAGGTTATACGAAAAAATACATTAAAATACAGATACATTGAATTCATTATTTTATGAGGTCCACAAACGGCCGAATACTGAACAAGATGTCTCAGGGAGCCCCGATAATCCAAAACGTTGAAATATGCCAGGCAGCACGACGATATTGGGCCGATCTCGGTCAAACGTCGGAAAACAGTGGCAGAAATATTCCTGCTACGTTGGACTTCAAGGCCTTGCTACACCTAAATGTGCTTTTCGCCCAATCTGATGCAGTGTAACAATGAAAGGCAACAATGATATGTGGCAAGGTGCAATGAAAAATGTCTCCAATAAAAGATAGATTTGCATATCAGAAAAGGCTGATCACCCACAAACCGACGACGGCAAGAGCCTGAGTTGGAAAAGTGTGCATGCAAATACACACGTGACCGGCACACCTTCTAACACCGCTTCTGTACAATCGATGGCGCAAGGTTTTTTCGTGCAAGGTCCCCGCCTCTACCAAAATTTGTAACTTCTGGAAGTATCCCTTAAAAATTGCAATGCCTGCGCCGAACGCGCAGCACAGTCACAGTGAAAGCTGGAAGAGCGGTATTTTTACAGCCTTTTTAAACGCTCTTGGGGCAACTGCCAAAGGCACACTTGCATGGTACCACTACACTATAAATCATCATCTTTCTCAGAAAGTAGGGAAGCGCGCACTATTCCACTAGTATTCGTCATTCCTCGGAGAAGCGTAGTACTCGCTACGCACTTGCAAGGGATTATGTGCACTTTGTTGATGCTGATATCATAGTCACCTCTCATCATGCCTCCCTCTATCTCTTTCTTTCCCTTTTCCCCTTACCCCCCGTGAGGAGTAGCAGGCCGGAAACCCGCTTTCCAGGCCGACCTCTCCTCCTTCTTCCCATTAAACATCTTCTTCTTCTTCTTGTTGATGCTGCGGTTGACAACAATAAAGAATTACGGCTCAGCTTTTTTCTAAATAATTGGAAGCATTCAACGACCCACTCGTTAAGCAATTCGCATTGTGTGGCTTCTGGTTAATATTTCACTCTTCTAAAACACTCTATTACACGTGTTAACGTGATTCCTTCCACGGCACGAAGCCTACATAGGTTATTTTTTGCAAACGATTCGTGGCTCTGTGCAGTAAAGAAGAAGAAAAAAACCGGCGTGGCTCTGTGCTTGAATGCCGGGCTGCCACGCCGAAGGCCACGATTGGAATCCCGTTCAGAGTTCATTTTGTTTTTTTCTTAGTTTATGCGATAGCGCTTACGGACAACGGCGGCGGCGGCGGCTGGCAACTACGGTGCAACAAACGGCCGTTGTTGTGACCTCATAAGAGCTTTCGCTGTAAAACTTTTATTTATTCCAGTGAGCCAACACCACGAATGAGTTGTTGCGCAGAACTCGGCATGTCAGCCATGAGTGGAGGGATTTCTTTTTATTTCATTGGCGCGGCGTTCGATTTCATGCGAATAGAAGGAAGTTAAATAAGGTGTGTTTAAAAAAATGTTAATCTGGTGATAAGCGTTGTGCAAGTAAATGGAATTTACATCTGAGAAAATACATACCTGGCCAGATTGTGTAATCTTCTAATTCATCCTCATAGCTAACTGTTTAAAAAAATAATAAACATACATTAGCAATATTCGCGAAGCAAAGCAGACGAAGATTTCAGTCGTCCGATATATATGTATACGATACATTGTACAGTACATCGACAATACAATGTATCCAAATACGATACATTGTACTGTCGGCCAGCGCCATTCATGGCGTTATGACTATATATCATTGATGGTGACGCATGCGCAATTCGCCACTTTCAGTGACTATTGGGGGGCTGCACCGATACTCCTACATGACTGCCGATCCGGTGATTTGCAGCATGTACGAAGCCATAGCTGCCAGTTTTGTTGCCACTGGCTGCTGCCGCTTGCCGGCTTGCATAATATTCCGTGGTATTGAACATCGCTTTCAGGAAAGATCTCGCGCTTGATTTCATATAACGCGAGGGAGGCAGTTTGATTTCGCTTCTGATCCGTTGTCCGACGCACCGGTGCAGCAGCCGAAATGATCAGGTTTCATTGTACTGCACCGCCGGATCGGTCGTCTGGCCCGGTATTCGCACATCTATGTCATCCATACGGTCCGGTGATCGTACCGCGCTTTTGCCATAGAACTGGTAGCGCTGGGTGTCGGTGGGGTCACGCCGCTGTTTCCACCACTTGACCGATGTGCCGAAATATTTGCTGTGATCACCGGTTTCGGCGGTGTGAAAAAGGTTGGTCAGGCCTTTCTTATTACGCGAGATAATTCCTAATTGAATAAAAACGTGTTTTCAGGGTGTCATTTACTCAAAGTAGCGCCCACTTTCAAGCCTCTCGCGAGAACGGGAACCGCGATACATTATGCCGCTAAAAAGCGACACTTGCCGTCTCATCCAACGGGCTTGCTCGCGTTCACCTTTGCTTTGCAGAAAGGTGAACGTGATGATACAGATACAGATGTGATGAACCACATCTGTATCATTGCGTGCTAGTGAATTTGAGGTACTAAAAAAAAAAAGTCACAGTTTCGCCACAAGGCGAAGCATTGAATGCGATAGCAACAAATTGGAATGTCAAGCGACGAATGGCAAGCAGGTCGAAACGTGCAGCGCGCTGCTCACGCACACATGACGCACGAAAACAACACGAACACGACGAGAGCGAACTAGAAACATTCACAGCTCGACACTTAACGTGCTGCTCAACCAAAAACGACGCACGAAACGTATCCACAGGTACAGACGAGCGCGAACTAACAAGTGTCACGGTTGTTACTTCGCTGTGTTTGAAAAGCGTGCTCTTTTCGCAAACGTGGGGACTGCAGCGAGCGATGTGACCTTCGCGCGCCCAGTAACTACAACGCTATCGTTCCGGCAAAAGCCCCATTCTCCGCCACCGCGAGATAAGCGCGCGCACGGGCATCTACCCTCCCCCCACCCTTCAGGCTAAGTGCGCGCCGGAGAGCTAGGAGCGCCAGAGTGTGCGCGTCGCGACGAACAGGGCACCCAGCTAAGCCCCTCCGAGCGCGGCCTTTGCGCCATCTCGCTGGTAATGCTGAAAACACGCTGAAAACTCGCTGTATATAAATAGCTCGCCGTTTGAGCGTTAAAGGACGTTCGCTTTCGTGGCTCAGCGGTTAGTGCCACGCGCTGCAGAGCGATAGGTCGCTGGTTCGATGCCGCGCGTTGGAAACATTTTTTAAATTATTTTTTCTTTGAGATTTTTATAAATATATAAATGCATATACATACACAGGACGCCACGGCGACGCCAACGCCGACGGCGAAAACCAGCCGAGTGTCCATATAATTGCTATCGCAATAAAAGTGATAGCTTGCACGAATCCCATTGTTCGTTCATGAATTCGCACGCGTTCGTTGCCGTTAGCTATATAATGAAATGCGTCTTGTTTCAATAAAAATAGGTGGAGTCAACACCCTACCTGTCATGTCGTTCTCTTCTTGTCCTCGTAAAATATAGCGCTACAATATTTTAAGTAAGAATATATCACCAACTAGCCCCGCAACTTGTTTTGTAGAGTGTTGAGTTCCGTTTGCTTTATTTCGATCGACCACGGCAGGCGTGCCACACATCCCACGCGGCTCTTGAGCCTCAGAGGGGAGTCGTGCCCTCTACATTAGCAAGGTGCCCTCCACTTTACGAAGGCTTTACCAAGGTTGTAAATATAATCAGGTCAAGGCCCTTCCTCAGTTTTTTCTTTATGACTTTTGGCCAGCTTCATGTGGCCCATCATCGCCTCCTGAACTGAATCAATATTGTTGCAAACAGCCCTAGCTGCCCCATTGTGTTGAAAGCGCCTAGACATCTACACAAAACATTTTAAAACCTTCTTCACTACCTGCTCCCGCGACGTCCTCATTTGATATTGATTCCACGGGGATTGACCATGTTAAAAGAGTACGATGGCCTAGCCACCCGTCAAAACCACTTCTAGCGAACAAACAACATATCGATGTTCTCTAAAAGCTCTACATACCACTTTGCAATTCAAAATATTTTCAAGCAAAATAAAATAATTCCATTGTTGAAGAAGGACAACCACTAATGGTTTTATTGTAAGCATATTGAAGCGCCAATGAGGAACTTTCAGGCCAAGTAATCTTTTTCACGATAACAAAACAAAGATATTCTTGTTAGGATATGAACAGGCACGGTATATTAGCCGCCATTATCACGCTCGACAGCGCGGTGCTTCAGGAACTCAAAGTGGGGCGAACGAATTTACATGATATAATGTTTTTCATTGTGTCTGTCAGCCAACACTAGGAAAGCGTTGTTACACAAACCTTGCTGAGTGAAGCATAAGTGCAGGGCCTTATTAAGATTGAAGCATTCCTTTGCAAATCAAAGGCACTGTTACTCCTCCCCATATTTATACATTCCAAGTGAAACGTCCCAGCCCAAAATTCGAGTACCGGCGATAATATTGAAAAATATTTAACTGCAAGGTAACTGTGTGAGAGTGATGTTACGGAAGTATTCTCGTTAAAAAATGTGTAGTCACGTGACCGTCTTTTGAATGTCCCGGCGAAATGGTAACATTAGGTAGGAAAAAATTATTCAACTTGAATAAATTATTCAACATTAGGTAAGAATAAAATATTGAACCTTCAAACTTTGTACAATGACAGATTGTGTTTTAAAGCATTATATTGTCATTGTTTCAAGTATGGAGAGCTGGGCGAGTTGGTTTGAAGACATTATTGGAAACATTTCGGCGCGCACACAATAGACGAAAAAGAAAGGCGAGCAGACAAACGGGCGCGAACTCACAACTCAGTTTATTGAAGGAAGAACACGAAATATATAACCAAGGGTAGCTCAAGAGCGCATGTGCGTAAAAAGAATGAAACAAACAAAACAAGCAAAACAATAAGAAAACAAGAAAAAAAAACACATCATGACAGTAATTGTGTAGAAATGGTATCTACAATGTGCAGCAGAATGTAATAGTCAAGTACTACTCAAAAAGGTGAACTCCTTGTCAGTTAGTACAATCGATGGGTTGCTTGCGCATTTATCAGCACACCTCCTGATATGAAAAGCTTCAACTATTTCGCGAGTTAGCTTGTCTTTGTGATAAAACAAAATGTTAGTATCACACCACACAGGGATCACATTGGCAGTTCCTCCAATGATCGGCTAGATGGGAGTGATTGCTATTATCCAATGATTTCATATGTTCAATAGGCGAGTGTTAATGCATCAGCCAGTCTGGCCTATATATACACGGCCGCAGTTTAAAGGCTTAATAAATACACTGCCCCCACCCTGCACGTCACGAACTTTCCGCTTTCTTTTGAAAGGCAAACACATTCTTTCTTCGTAATTTTTTGTCAAATTTTTGGTCCAGCGCACGACAGATGCGTTGAATCTTGTTAGGGTGCACTAGAAAACAACCTCTACACCAAATCGATTGGCTATGTGCTTGAGCTCATGGGGGAAAGCGATGAATGTAAGGTAAAACAGCAAAGCGTTTGCGTTGTGTGTCTTTTTTTGCAGAAGTGTGCTCTGGTCCAGCCTTTAAAATCGTAATAATCTTTTCTACTGCTCTGCGTACAATATTGTCTGGGTATGCAGCCATTTTTATACGGTTGATTTGACGTGTACATGCTAAATTCATAATATGAATGCATGACTTCGACAAGGCACTCCTCAGGCAAGACACTGCGATTCTATTTTTTACAATTTTGGAATGGCCTGAGCTATAGTTGAGAAGAGATTTCACTGACCGAGGGTTATACAACCTGCATGTGTGTCCTGATTGTAGGTGCAGTGTTAAGTCAAGGAACTGTGACTGATTATTTTGGGCAACCTCATGAGTAAACTTAAGACCCCTCCCATATTCCCTAAACACCTTGAAAACATTCAAAACATTGCAGCCTTGCACATGTTTTTTGAGATATAATTAAAAAATCATCGACAAACCGAAAAACCTTTTTAGCCAAACCTAGCTATTCTTTATGAATATTCCTGTCTATTCTGGCCAAGAAAATATCGCTAAGAACAGGGGCTACTTTTGAGCCAATACAGACCCTGAATTCTGGACATACATTTCACTTTGCCATCCAACGAATGTAGATTTTAAATAAAAGGTAAAGATTTCCGAAAAGTTGGCAACAGATACCCCCGCTATCGTTCGTAAATTTGTCTTCATCATTGTCATCACAGATGCACGACCTGACACTTTTTCATAAGTTCCGCGTGGGGAATAGAATAATACAGGTCTTGTACGTCGACACTGAAATAGTTGAAGCTTTTCATATCAGGAGGTGTGCTGATAAATGCGTAAGCAGCCCATCGATTGTACTAACAGACAAGTAGTTCACCTTTTAGGGGCGAAGCTCCTTAGGGTGTGGATCTGTCCCTCCTCTGTAGTAGTAGTAGTTGTTGTAGTAAGTAGGTAGCCACGTATAGTGGAATGTACCCAGTACACGTGATAACGATGAAGTATAAGCGCGTTCCAATATAGTGGAATGTACCCACTACACGTGATAACGATGAAGATGACGCTGATGACCATGAAGTATAAGCGCGTTCCAGACCACACATTCTTTTTCTGCCATGGATGAAAACGATCGAGCTTCGCCCACTCATCATCTTCACTTCGTGGATATGGCGTGATTTTTGAGTAGTACTTGACTTTTACATTCTGCTGCACGTTGTAGATACCACTTCTATAAAATTACTGTCATGATGTGTTTTTTTCTTGTTTTCTTTTTGTTTTGCTTGTTATGTTTGTTTCATTCTTTTTACGTGCATGCGCTCTTGAGCTACCCTGGGTTATATATTTCGTGTTCTTCCTTCAATAAACTGAGTTGTGAGTTCGCGCCTGTTTTTTCTTCTCGCCTTTCGTTTTCGTCTATTGCGTGCGCGCCGAAATGTTTCCAATATTGTCATTGTTATTTCATGTGACGCCACCAGTAAAACCATATATTCATTTTCCGGCTTAAAAAGGTTAGCAAAGAAGAAAGCATGCGAATTTAGACATTTTTTTGTAAAAACGGTGATAATGTATCAACCGCAAAAATTGTAAGCTCCTTTACCAGTCGACGTTCTCTTCACCAAAAATATTTGCATCCTATGTTAAGAAATTTTTATTGAGAGAAATGTTTGTGAAGTTGACAAAAAATACTTTTTTGGAGATTCACTCGTAAGTTAAGCATTGATGCCCTAGCGATAAAAATGTGTGAAATGATTCATTATATGCTCCAACAACATCTCATTTGATGTGGGAACTTTTCTTCATGCAAATTTTGTTTCAGAGGAAAAGAAATCATTTTTGATGTGCACAACCAAAGCGACTGATAGGCACTACCGGTCTTCCCTGTAAAACGCGTGTTTATTCTTGGTAAATTTTCAGGCTTCCATTATGACTCTACGTTTCAAGCAAACATTGGAAGTGTGACTTCGCATCAGTGCATAACAGTTTTTAGCAAACTCTGGCAGTGTGACTTCACATCATTGTAGATACATCAGAACCAGCTCACTTTTGTACCTTCAAACTGGCTTTCTAGGCACTAGGGAAAGTCAGGCAGACAACCACAGCATGGGCATACAGAACCAGTGCTGGAGTTCCAGCGGTGCGGGAAGCGCCACCCAGGTTGTCAAAGCGCGCACTTCTCAGTCGCTCCCGCAGGCGAGAGCGGTGACTGGGCGCGCATCGCCGAAACAAAACCGAAGGGCGCTGGCGGTACTGCTACGTATTCAAGTGGCACAACATGTATAAATGAGGGAGGACGTACCCGTCTACGTTTTAGGGGCGAAACTCATTAGGGCGCAGGCTTGTCCCGCGTCGTTGTCGTCGTAGTAGCTACCATGACGATGACGATGACGCTGTCATCACGGCACAGCACATGGAATGTGCGGTGCACTATGCGTCATAACGATGACGCTGATGACGATGAAGAATAAGCGTCGTAGCCACCTCTAGGTCTAAGAATGATCACGGTGTTGTGGGTTGCATGTGGTCTAGTGATCGACCACATGCAACCCACAACACCGATCTCGTCTTTGCAAACTTCCCACTACGACCCATCCAAGAACCCCTATCCCTCCACTTCACCGACCATAAAGCCGTTATAATGAAGGCGGAACGAAAGCCACGGCTTATGTAAACGGTAACCACCACGGCTCACGACCAACGAAGAAAACACGGCTCCAGTACGAAAATGGAAAATCATGGTTCACGAATAAATAAAATTTCTTAATATATACAGACAGTGTTTGTCACGTCTTTGAGGATGTACTGGGCAAGATTCCCGAAAGATTCACGGTTTTTACCGATGAACCTCCGGAGCTTCGCCCACTCATCATCATTCACTCCGTGGATATGCGTGGATTTTTTTCCCTTCTGAATCATATGAATAAGAACGGAGGTGGCATTTCATCCAAGCGGTCAGGCGAGCAGAGTATGTTCTGCTCTTCCTCACCTGTCTAGTGGCATCGGAATGGTTTCTTAACCAAATTGCACATGTCTGCTAGATTTATACGATAGTCAAGACGGCCACCAGCGGAAGGCAGGGCCAAACAGCAGTATTTAACCGGTGGAATGTCAAAAGTAAAGCGAGCATATTATGCAGCGCGCGGCATATGTAACATCTTTTTTTCATGTCACCACCACCACCAAGCTCCTTCTGATGCCATCGAGTAATGTTGAAGGATACAATAGGCAAATAGGCTACATTATTTGCAAACAGTTTCGTAGAAGGAAAACTGCCTTGTATACGAGATGGTAGCGGCGGGACGTTTGCCTAAGCCGCTGAACTAGCTGTTATAAAAAAATACGCATGCGATGGATGCTCGATGATGAGATGCCTCCATTTAACTTCATTTGTGCCACAGACATGGTTCTTCTTACGATTAAGGCAGCAGGCTACTCGAACCTTAGCTTTCTGGACTCAGCCAATGCGGTAAAGCTTCTATTTGCATAGGCTGACATGCCGAAGTGACAGCGGGATTGATGCCTCGCTAGAGAATCGTCAAATGTCCTGGATTTTTTACTCGTTTAATTCGCGTAACCTAGTGTTTTAGTTTGTCCGCTTGCCTGTGTCTTCTAAGAATAAAGGTGTTTGATGACCATCGATAATTGCTAGGGTTTTACGTGCTCAACAAGGTGTGATTATGAGCCACGCCATAGTGTGGATAACATGATTAATTTTAACTGCTTAGAGTTTTTTAATGTGCACATTAATCTAACTGCACGGGTGTTCTTTGTACTGTTCCAATTCCGCTTTCAAGAACAGACGCTGCGAGGCAGATTCGTCAACTGGCCCGCAGTCTCACACTGACTGAGTGGAACGCGCCAAACATACAACAGACCAGACTGCATCAACTGAACCCTTCACTACAACTCCAGCCTCCATCCGGCCTTCATCGTCGCGAAGCTTCGCTTCTCTATCGTCTTTGGTTGGGAGTTGCTTTCACGAAAGCATATACAACGTTAATCGGAGTGACTGACAGTGCGGCATGCGATGTTTGCGGCACTGACGAAAATGTCGAACACCTGCTTTGCCACTGCCCTCGTTTTGCCTCAGAGAGACAAGTACTTGCCAACGCATTGCGGCGACTGGATGATCGGCCACTTTCTGTGCAGGTGCTATTACAGCATCGTCCACGTCTCTCGACAGCCCACAAGGCAGTGAAAGCCCTCTTGTGATTTTTGAGGACGACGGGCTTGTGTGAACGCCTATAACTTTCGGTGCAGTTCCACACGCTGCGCTGAATTTCAGTGCCTCTCTCTCTCTCTTTTCCTTCTCTTCCCTACTCTCTCTCATCTTTCTATTCCCCTTCCCTAATCCCCCCAGTGTAGGGTAGCCAACCGGAAGTCTTTCTGGTTAACCTCCCTGCCTTCTCCTTCCTGTTTGCTTCCTTCCCTCCTTCCTTGCCCCCCATCAAAATGCGGCCGCCGTGGCCGGGAAGCTATCCCGCGCCTTCGAACATAGCAGCGCTACACTATACGTGCTATGCTGCCGAGGTGGTTTGCTTGATCATCGTCCACGTGCATACATACCGCGCATTGGGAATACATACAACGCCAGAGAAAAATTGACGCAGCTACCCCTTGCTTCTATTTTTCTTACTGCAGAAGTAGGCAGCGTGGTATCACCGCAGCACGGACTTAATAAATGGAGGTGTGTCAGCCTGCACTAGCTGGACACCATTCCCAGCAAGCAGGCAGAAAATGTTGACGAGGGAATCGCCATCGCGGCACAACACTGTCTCTTCGACGGCATAAACATATATAGGCGCAGTCCGCTTTCTAAAGCTTCTCACCGTTTTGTAGTGATCTCCTGCGAAAGTAACCTGCTCACAAAGTTATCTTTTTTTCCAAACCACAGAGCAGTATTGCTGGTGCAATCACTACTCCCGCTGTTCGTGCCACAATATGCAAGGGAACGGCGGACGCACGTGCTCTCGTCGCGGTACACTGCGGCCGGTCATCCGGGCGCAAGCGGTTTAGTTGTGCCGCGACTCACCGCCAGGTGCCCATTTTCGGCGCGCCACCTATCCAGCGCCGGTGTCCCATAGGCATTTCACAGCGGGATTTATTGGCTCACTCTGCTTCATTTTTTCCCCCCCACGGATGCATGGATCACATATTTCCCTGCTCTGGGGTGTTTCACACTGGCACAAGAACAGCGCTTAATGGTTTGGCAACACTCGCAAAAGAAAACTATTACATCGAAAATTCCTTGTCGTTCAGGTCTTTTGCTTTCCGAGTTATCTGTTCGCATTTTGGACACCTTGATAATTAATACCAAAGCAGGCTACGTCGTCATTCACACCGGCTTTCTCGCTTCAATTAGATGAGTGCTAGAGAATGATATAATCCCTACATGAAGTGTTGAAAGACTAGGTGTTTCGAAATGGTGCAGTTCTCGGGACCCTTTGCCAGCTCTTGCCATGGCGAATCTAGGAGCGAGCTGGGTTCTGTTTTATTGAATTGTGGAAAACGGCACCCAAACTACTGTTACCATCTTCACATTACTTTTGGTCACGACAAACAAAATCTGTGGTTTCTGAATCTGACCACCATATGGAGTCTGTAGATTTGCTTTGCTGCCAAAAGTTTCGGTGGGCCGCCGACATCATGGCATGTGCTTCTGCCATGTGAAGTGACAAATAAGTTCCACACTGTTGCTAGACTGTAGTCCTCGTGGCAGCAAACTTTCAAAAATTATTTTTGTTTTAAGTGCGTAGCCTTTTAAAGGCCCTGTTTTTCGTCCATGTCGCATGGTCACGCAGCAGTCAATACAGGCCTAAAACAAGGCTAACAATGCTCTAAACTAGTGCAAATAGACTAACAAATATAATCAATTAAACTACAGAACTAATTAAGAATAATTTGAAACAGCTTATTTTAATGGCGGAAAACGCTCCCATTTGCAGTGCCCGCCAGTGGCATTGGTTGTGGACAGCAAACATGATTGTTTCGCTTGAAAAAAAAAATTTACACGAACCGAACTTTCCACGTCAAAAGAGAAGACATTGGATCATATAATGAGCCCTTTCATATATTTTATTCGTGAGGGCTTCAATGCTTAATTTGCGAGTGAATCTGTCAGAAACGTAACTTTCGTCAAATTTTCGTGCATTTTAATCAAAAATAATTTGTTCACAAAGGTTGAAAATATTCTTACCACACAGTATGTCGACTGTTGAAACAGCTAACAATTTTTCGCGGCTGAAACATTGTCGCCGTTTTTGCAACAAATGTCTGAACTGTCGTTTTTTTACTTTTTTGCTCAGCCTATTTAAGCGGGAAAATGAATATATGGTTTTACTTGTGACGTCACGTAATGAACTATGGCAATATAATGCTTTAAAGCACAATGTGCCACTGCAGCAAGTTTCAAGGTTGAATACGCGTAGTATATTCCCACCAAGTTTTACTTTTTACGGAACTTTGAAAGGGCGCTCACGTGACCAAGTACTTTTTTTTGAACGGAAGTATTTCACTAGAATCACTGTCATATAGTTACCTTCGAGCTCATTTTTTTTTCAATCGAATTGCAGGTGGTCAAATTTTGGGCTGGGACGTTTCGCTTGGAATGACCCATATCTAGCTGCCTACGCCTTGGCACTCTCGTGGTCTTCGCAAGTTGGTATGTACTAAAAGTGGCATAAGCGCACGTGAGTGTAAGATGAACACAATTAGCACGTAATCACAGGAATAACTTGACTGTCATGTCAGGTACGTAATGAAATCCTTTCTGCCAGTCACGTGTGCAACATGCTGGCATTCCGCGGCCGGTGGTATGCGGGTATGTGTCACAGGTGATTCACAGTCTATAGCAACCCAGACTGGAAATCTGAAGGCGACAGCGCAAATCTGCTTGCGTCGCTGGAAATCCAGTGCAGGCTTGGAAAGCGTTGGTTACATGTCAAATGTTGAATGCTTACATGTCAAATGTTTCAGTTGGGATGAGACTTTGAAACTGAGTGTCAGAATTTGACAGTACGGCAGTGGTAATAAATGTTATGGCTATAAAATTTAGAAGTTGTTTTAAAGGTAGGCGCAGGTTTCGTAAGACTTAAACAGTTTCAAGTTGTGTTTAATGTTTTTATTTGTTTTTTTGTAGTTTCTCTACACAGGTACTTTTCCTTAAGATCGGCTATTTGCAGATCATTGCAATTTTTAACAATGATAGCTACTAACGCCTTACAGCAGTGGAAGTAAATTTGTGAGCATACAACAAAACTACATTTCTTATGTTTTGTTATGTTTCTCAATGCATGGAAATTGCCAATTATTAAGGCTTTTTTAATTAAAAAACACAGATGCACCTAGGTTACTCATTCTTGTACGAGTTATATAAATGCCACAAATCAAGACATTCGAAAAATTTTCTTTGCTGTTTTCTGGTTCCTGAGAAAAAAGTACAGAATCATAAAAAACATTGTTTTGAGAAAAAACGCCCAAGTTACCTAGCAGTACACGCAAATTTGCAGTCAGTATATTAAAGAAGAAAAGACCAAAACTATTTTTGAAACCGCGAGTGCTCATATGTGATATATCTTCTGAACGATAACGAAAATTTCTATCAGATGATGGCGAAATTGCAAAATTGAATTTCTTTATCCAAGGAAGTCTCACGTCACCTCAGAAAGACCCTACATAAGCGTCACGATAAGACAATGCCAATTGTGGTCGCAGTTTTGGCTATCCGCTTTTAAAAGTGCGATGAACATTAAATATGTACACCTCTGATTCCTCAAGATGTACAAATGCGCCGCGCTCATACTCCTACGACGACTACGTATGATATGCACACTATCACACCTTAGCGCGAATTTTCGTGGCGATAAAACTGACATCTCCACTCCAACTTGAGTACTGACGTTACTCCTAGCCATCAGGTAATCTGTACACGCCACTATCCGCGGCGTGCCTGGTAATCCCAGGTTGTGCGCACATCTACTCAATTTACACGACAACGACGAGGCACCTCATAACGTTTGGCTGAAACGAAAAGTTCGGCATAGGTTGCTATCTCTTGTCTATAGTTCGCATGAAAATCATTCCCACAATGTGTGGGTTCTACCAGATTTTCATTCTAAAAGAAACCGCATTGTATTTTATTGGAACTGAAGGAAGTTAACAAAGATGTGTCTATAAAAGTATTAGTTTGATAATTTGCGTTGTCTAAGTGCATGCAGTTTACACGTAATGAAAAACGTACCGGTCGGGATGTTGACAGCGACATCTAATTGAGCAGAGACACCTGTTTCGAGAAACATTAATGATATATTAGCAATAATAACGCACAACAAAGCAGACGAACAATTCGATGGTCCTATTTCGATAAGAAGCTTAACCCATACAAGCAAAATACCTATAGTGTTCATCAAAAATATAATTTTTATACGATGCAGTACAAGAAAATAAAAAAAATTGTCGACCTTCATTATTTTGAAGGCCCACAAGCGGAGGAAGTAAGAACGGGATGACTCGGAGAGCCAAGATTATACAATAAGTTAAAGCATACGATACAATGCACTGTTCGCCGACGACATTCGTTGCCTTGTGACCATAGCACTGCCACTGAGGAAAGAGCTTTTGGCAAGTTCAAGCCAGTATTCCAGACAGCTAAAAAATCCCCTGCATGCACAAAACCACCGCCGCCTTCGTTCTTGTCACTGGTTGCGGCCGCTTGCCGGATGATAATTTACCACATTATTGAACATCTTTTCCTTGAAGGAGGTCGTGCATGAGTCCATAAAGCGCAAGACAAACGGTATGACTTCGCATCCGATCCACTACCCAATGTACTGGTCCCGCAGCCGCAATGGTGACATTCCGCCGGATCGGGCTTCAGGTGTGCATCCGGACCGGTTATAGCGCCGTCGTTTAGCCACAGCCATTTTTAATGCGGCGGATCAGTGACGTCGCGAAGTCCTTGCCGCCACACGGTTTCTCGCTGCTCTGACTATCTTAGCCAATAATTGCATGTTTTTTACGGCATGAAAAATTTGGTCATTGCTTATTCTACGAACTAATACTTAATTCAATAATGTCTTGCGTTCGGAGTGTCTTTATTTCTAGTGCGCGAAGGCCCGTTTGCTTATGTTTAGGTGTACTTTAAACCACACAATTTAGTCCGAAGCCCCCCACTACGAACTGTCTCATTATATTATCGTGCTCGGGCACGCAAAACCCGATCAATTCTGTGGCGCCCCAGTAGTCAGCCGATCCGCATCAAATGTTCACTCGTAAATTTTGTTGTGGAATGTGTGTTCAGAAAGCAACGTCATATTACAGAGACAATGTTATCGCGATTATCACAGAACGGTGAGAGATTGCACACTTTATTGCTGTAAGGGCACGTTCACACTTGGCTCGAAAGGAGCGAAAGCGGCAGAACCCACCGGAAATTCACTCGCTCTGCCGCATAAACGGCCGGAAAACCATGCCGCGAGGCCGACGCGAAAAAATCGATCCGAGACCGATTTTTCCGCCACGTAATAGCGGATCGCCTTTCCGCTTCACGGCTTTGGCTGCACTAGCTCAAACCACATGACGTAAACAACCGGCCGCAAATTCAACATGGCGGCAAAGGCGTCGGCAGTGGCTCGCATCGGCGCAATTGCAAACTACCCGTACAGCACGACAAAGCTCACGCCCTCGATAAGGACGCGTTCATTGAGAGGCTGGTTTAGATTGCGATCGCCGAGAACACTGTAATTAAAAGAACGTGCAGCAGCAGTGAGTCGGCATGCCCCAAGGTGTCTTGCTTTTGTACAGCCGGCTGAAACCGCCGCCGCCGCTGCCGGGGTGTCCGCTCATGTCGTATACGCTGGAGTATCTCCCGAAACAACGTTTGAAAAGGTGCAAACTGCTTCTTTTCAGTGCATTGCATGCATAACTAGAATTCGGTACGAAACTTAATGCTCAGGATACGGGGAAAATGAAAATGAATTTTCGAACGTGCGCGGACGTGGTTTTCCGGCCGCTTTGGCGTTTTCGTTTTCGCTTCTGTTCTCAAGTGTGAATGTGCCCAAACGTTGTGATGATTTAGCACACAATGGTCATTAAAAAAGTTAGGTTTGGTGGAAACCTGGTGCAGGTGCATGGTAGTAAGACGTACGACGACCGTTAATCTGCTATTAACATCACTGCGGCTTTCTGTAATGCTTCTCACGAATTCTGCTATGCTTCTCACTGCTATGCATCCTCCACGCTTCCAATTTATATGCAAGGAAACTGATCGCAATTGCCCCCAGCTTTCCCGGACATTCCTTGCGATTGAAGCGTCGCTTTCAATATGCAGCCCCATTGCAACTGCAGCACGATTGGAAAACTGTACATTTATTTTTGCAGAAGCAAAATGATGAAGCGTGGGAGATTTTAAATGAAAAGAGACAAAATTTGGTATCACTGTGGAAGAATCGTTACCGCTTCCACGCAAATAATGCCACACCCCTAAGAAAATCTCCTTCAGCCTTGGAGGCGACGTTGGTGTACGCAACTTGTTTATGCTAGGTGTGTGAACTCGTGTTCAAAAAGAAAGCAAGATGCAAAGGTCAGTCGATGACTTGAACCCTCTGCATAGTCAGTATGTCTTCAATGAACCTTAACGTTCTATTATGATTGCATCCAATCACTTTGGCGAAGTCAATCCGGTGTTCGCCGGGTCGTTTCACTTGCCGCGTTCGAGAACCAACATGAAAATAATAATTTTTGTCTGTTCTTGATGTGAATACAGCCAAACACTAAATGCGCACGCACCTTAAGTCTACAATTTTATTCTACTCACAAAATAAATGGAACATAACTGACTGAAGAATAAGACATATTATATTACAGACAAGTTACGGTTGATTACTCAAACTGACACGTCTTTCATTTTCTCTCTGGGAATGCAGTATTTTGTCTTGGAATTATGCTATGCGAGTGTAACACATTGGTAGACAGTGCATCATAATTCGCGCCTGAAGGGGATAAAACATTTCCAACCCCGGTGTCTCCGTGACCAATCTGCATAAGAATGTTTGACGACGTACATTATTTGCAGCTGAAAGTCATGTTGGCCTTGCAGTCTGAGCCACCTTTTGCTTCTAAAAAAATCTGATTACCCAAAGAACAATCGTTGCCAGAAATTCCCGCTGCAGCACGAGAAAACCTGACTGGCGCAAATATTCACTTACAACAGTTGAAAAGACAGTCAAGTCCTATAACTTACCGATGAAACAGAAAATGCTGATGAACAGCCGCTTCATGTTCGGCAGATATTCACTTTAGCAAATCTGATAGAGACTTCGTTTAACGTGTTTCTTTGCTTTCCTCTTAATGTCCTTTTTAAGGAATCGACCACTTCTAATCACGTGGTACAAAGAAACCATCACGTTGTACGTCAGATAGCCTTTTGACGTCACTGCTGTCATTAAACTAGTGGGAACGTATTCGGGAAGCGGAAGGAACTGTTAAGACGTCTGTAACTCATTCTACAGGTAGTTACTAGTTTACCATGGTATTTATAATACGTGGAACATCCCCTTAGGCAAAAATATTGCGGCCCAAAGCGATTGAAATAAGCAAGATTCTGAAATGCGTTATATCGCGCACGGAAAAGTCTGGACAAGTGTAGCTTGACTAAAACAACATTATGTTCCTAATATACCTGAAGTGACTCATGGTGTCAAGTATGCAGGATTTTTTAGACAGTGTTTATTTTGTGTAAAAATGCTTTGACATTCATGCTCCTCTGTGGTGCACTTAACATGTGTCTCTGGTGCCGCTTCTGGCCCGAAACCTCAGTACTAATAGCATTCACCCTATTTCAGAGAGATAAAATAATTTTTCCCGTGATATTTTTATATTTTTTATCTAAACGATCTGTTCCACGTATAATCACTTCTGTGAGCAAACCGCGCCCGAGTGTCTGAGTAGCGTCCAGATTATTTGAGAATCTTGTGATAAGCTTGAGCGCGGAACGAGAACAGCAGAGCTCATTGTGGAACTATTCCGGCCACTAACGACAAAGCGGGACACTTCGATGCCACATGTCGTGGCTTATCACAGAAAAGCCTTTTGGGCGGCCGACGAGGTTCCTTGCCTACATGAACGAGAAGCGTCAAATGCTTCGGCATAGACTTTTCATTTTCCTGGCACAAGGTCGCCTAAACAAATAGTTCCGTATTTCCTAGTCATGCTGCAGCCTTCTTCACCTTCACAACCACGTGACATAATGTGGACGTGCTGGCTCTGCCATGTTCGAGACGCCCATGAAAGCTAGCAGTTGTACCGTGTACGAATCGAACATATTGTTACGCATGGAGTTGCAGTATTTACAGTATATTTATAACACGTAAGAGGTGTAGCGTTGACGCACTATGACAAGTGCAACACCATCGATTCACGCCCGTGACACCTCATCTTCTTCTTCGGCTGGTAGTGTCTTCTAGTCCACAGTGGCAAAAACACCTATGTGACATTAACTCCCGGCGGCTGAAGCACCGTCTCGGTGCATCGGATCGGTGTACGTGATGTAGGGCTTTAGTCGGGAAACATGCACAGTCTCAGTAGCTGGTGAGACGGACGAAGGCTTGGGGGGTTAGTGGCGAGATCTCATATTTGACCTCTGTTACTTGGCGAAGAACTCGGTAAGGCCCAACGTAGCGCGGCAGCAGTTTTTCACTCAGGCCAATGGGACGCGAAGGCATCCATAGCAAGACCAGGGAACCAGGGCTGAAAAGCACGTCCCGGTGGTGACCGTCGTACTGGCGCTTTTGGTTGGCCTGAGACGCCAGGAGTCGATCGCGGGCAACGCGATGCGCCGTCGCCGCGCGATCGATGGCGTCGTGAGCATAGAATGTGGTTGAGTTTGCCTCAGAAGGAAGTAGTGAGTCGAGAGGCAAGAGCGGGTCGCTGCCCTACAGCAGATAAAACGGAGAATAACCAGTGACGTCGTGACGCGACGAATTATAGGCAAACTTTACGAAAGATAAGGTGCAGTCCTAAGCCCGGTGGTCCTCAGACACATACATGAATAACATGTCCGTGAGTGTACGGTTAAGACGCTCAGTGAGTCCGTTTGTCTGAGGATGGTAAGCGGTGCTGAACTTGTGGGACGTTGCACAAGAGCGGAGAAGGTCGTCGACAACTTTCGAAAGGAAACAGCGATCTCGATCAGTCAGCAGCTGACGAGGAGCGCCGTGGTGGGAGGGCTCCCGTAATGGCGTAACGTGTGGCATAATCAGTCACCACGGCCAACCACTTGTTACCCGCAGACGACGTCGGGAAAGGGCCAAGGAGGTCCAGGCCGACACGAAAGAATGGTTCGCTGGGGATAGCTATAGGCTGAAGGTACCCGGCGGGAGAGACAGGTGGCTTTTTACGGCGTTGGCAGAGCTCGCAGGAAGCGACGTAGCGCCGAACAGAGCGGTATAGGCCAGGCCAGAAGAAATGTCTCCGCACACGATCGTAAGTTCGGTGAACACCCAAGTGGCCAGCGGTGGGAGCATCGTGAAGTTGCGAGAGAATATATGGTCGCATATGCTGAGGAACAACGAGAAGCAGTTCATCACCGTGTAGTGTCATATTGCGTCGATATAAGGCACCGTCGTGCAGAACAAACATACGGAGGGAGCCGTCCCGTTGTTCTGAGGTGAGGCGTTCTATAAGAGATCGCAAATATGGGTCGCGACGCTGCTCGTCAGTGACGTGTAGCAAGTCACTGAGCGACAAAACACAGGTATCCGAATCAGTTTCGGTGGTGTCAGGTGGGTCGACAGGATAACGGGAGAGGCAGTCAGCGTCCTTGTGTAGCCGTCCAGATTTGTACTACACAGAAAATGTGTATTCTTCCAACGACCGAGGCGTCCCATAGGGTCTTTGAGTGAGGAGAGCCAACATAGGGCATGATGGTCTGTTACCACGGTGAAATGTCGTCCGAACAAGTATGCGTGAAACTTGGCAATGGCACAAACAAGGGCGAGGCATTCACGTTCTGTGATCGAGTAATTGCGCTCTGAGTGCGATAGAAGGCGGCTAGCATAAGGGATTACACGATTCACCTCCCGCTGTCGTTGGGACAAAATAGCGCCAATGCCATGGCCACTTGCATCCGTACGAACTTCCGTGTAAGCAGACGGATCAAAATGACCCAGAACGGGTGGATTTACAAGGGGACTCGTAAGCGTTGAAAATGCGTGAGCTTGCTCTGGTCCCCAAGTGAAAGGGCTGTCCTTTTTTGAGAATGTTGACGAGAGGACGAGCGACTTCGGCGAAGTTCTCAATAAACCGTCTGAAATAGGAACACAGCCCCAGGAAACTTCAGACATCAGCAGAGGTACGAGGAGTTGGAAACTGAGATTTCAGGATGGCTGAGAGCCGGTGGAGATGGCTGTCAAACGTCGGTGAAAAAACAATAACGTCATCGATGTAACATAGGCATGTGGACCACTTAAAACCACGTAGAAGATAGTCCACCATGCGTTCGAAGGTGGCCGGGGCATTACATTGTCCGAAAGGCATCACTTTGAATTAGTACGGACCATCTGGGGTGACGAAGGCCGTCTTCTCGCGATCCCTGTCATCGACTACTATTTGCCAGTAGCCAGAACGTAAATCGACCGACGAGAAACAACTGGCACCGTGTAAGCAGTCCAGTGCGTGATCAATACGCGGAAGCGGGTAAACGGCCTTTTTCGTAATCTTGTTCAGATGACGATAATCTATGCAGAACGTCTAAGTATTGTCCTTCTTTTCTACTAAAACGACAGGGGATGCCCACGGACTGGAGGAGGGCTCGATAATGTCCTTGGATAGCATTTTCTCGACCTCTGTTTGTAGGACGTGACGTTCCGCCGCCGACATACGATAGGGACGCCTATGGATGGGCGGAGGGTCACCAGTGTGGATCGAATGAGTGACGACGTCGGTTCGACCGAGCGGGCGATTGTCCAAATCAAAGATGTCTTCGTAGGACATCAAAAGGCGGCGGAGGGCGTCAACGTAAGAAGGTCGTAGGTCAGGAGCTATCATTTTGGCGAACTTGTCGGTAGATGGCATCCTTGGAGCCGAAGGTCGAGCAAACTCATAACTTGGAGCATTGACTCCGGAGTCTTCCAAAGGAGACAACACAGCGAGAGATACACCCTCAGGAAGAGTTTGCGGAGACGACCCAAAATTCAGGAGAGGAAGCCACGCACGGTTGTTGGTGAGCGTAATGATGGAGCTAGGGAGAGCTATTTGGCACTCTAGTAGAACATTTTAAAGTGGGGACACGACGTAATTACCATCGCGAAGTGGTGGGCAAGGCGACAATATGAACGAAGCTCCTTAGAAATGGGACTCAAACGACTATGAGCATGATCTCGCTGCTGGCTTTCATGAAAGCGGTAGGGTGCAGAGCGGGTGAGGAGAGCGTCTGCTGCGCTCGGTGGCGGGAACGACTGAGTGACTGACACCCGTATTCACAAACGCTCCTCCAATCGACCATTCACTCGAAAGGCTCCTTGTGGGCGGTGTTTCCAATTCACAAATCGCCCTTCACTCGAAACGCACATCTACTTGAGGAAATCTCGAGTGTTTTCCTTGAGATAGTCAAGGTAGCGGGGGAGCTACCTTGAATCGTCCCTTGAGTGAAGTTTCTGCGCCAGCATGGCGTCCATGGGGAGCGTGTCTCGCTTCGTCGGCATTTCCCCATGAATCAAGCTGCCGCCGCAGCATTTCTTTCGACAGTGACGGTGCGCATTTGCTACGGAACTGTCTTAGAGCGGTTCGGCAACTGCTCAGTTATACTGCGGGGCCGATACAGGCGGGCATGCTGTCAAGAGGACCGCTTGCTAGTGCTGTGATGTGTTGTATTACGTGCACGAGCCAGTGGATCATCTGCTTTCGTGTAGTCGTCGTGCGAGTGCTCCAGTTGTTACAACGGGCACCAGTGCTTTCGCGGGTGTTTCGATGAAGTTTGTACGCCGCATCGGTTCAAGCCTGGTGCAAAAGACCTGACAAACAAGCGCAAAGAAAAAGCAATAGCAAACTTTTCATGCACTGCATTCACCGTACTGCTGAGCGGCTTCCTCTCCGTTAGATCTTCGCTATCGTAACCGAAATACGGCGAAGCGTACCTCCGCTAGGCGATCTTCTAAATCAGCGAGTAGGTAAGTTCTCCTGTTTTAGATGTGAAGCATCTTATGGCGAAGCTTAATCCGGTGGTGGTGGTGGTGTGCCGCGTGCCCACCCTTACTGCGCATGCGCAAACCCTTTAAAAAAATGAAAATAAAAAAAACCTCCTCTCTCACTTCTAGGCATCCTTACCAGCAGCAACCACACCCTCACTGCGCATGCACCTCCCCTCCTCTCTCCCCTCTTATACTCCCCCCCTCTCTCCTCTAGGCATCCCTGCCCGCGGCGTCTACACTCCCCACTGCGCATGCGCGTCCCCCCCTCTCTTTCTTCTCCTACGCTGCCCCCCTCTCTCCTCTACGCATCCCTGCCCACGGCGTTCACACTCCCACTGCGCATGCGTGTCACCCCCCTCTCTCTCCTCTCCTACGCTCCCCCCCTCTCTCGCCTCGCGACGCCGACGCAGGCAGCGTCTGCTGGCGAGTTTCTTGGTTGAAAAAACCGACTGCTCGCGCTGCACAACCGCTCACTGGCCACCCCGTATATATGGCAATGGATCTTGACCTCCAAGGTGGTGCCGGTGGGAGATTTCTCCTGTGCGTTGTTGAACAATAAAAATTCGCAGCGTGCGCGTTAACTAAAAGCGGAGTGCGGGTCTCTGTGTCCAGTCGGAGTCTTCTGTCTCTCATTGCCCATTAGCAGCGATTGGCATGTTCCAGTAGGAAACACTGCTCCATCACTGCCTGCTTTGCGCCTCCCCAGTTTTCTCTCCTGCGCAACGCTGCGATGAGCGCCAGCGTCAACGGCGCCGCCAGTGTTAGCGTTAGCGCCCGCTGCTTCACATCTACACATGGTTGCCTTTAGCGGGAGATGGTCTAATTTTTTTCTTCACATTTTGCCTCTCCTTGATCAGATCGCTAATCGAGACGGTTGAGGGAAAACAAAAAAAACAATGTAATTCGGCCCAACGAGTGTGGAGTTGCTGGTACTACGCGTGATGCGTAGCTTCGATATACAGTGTTTATGCAGCTCACAATACCTATGAACAACCAATCCCAGCTTTAGGGAATCAAGCAGGGGGTCGTGCTCTATGAAGCCTGCATGTACGCAAAAATGGATCGAATGTCGTATCAAAACACCGACCTAACAGAAATACAGCAGATACAGCAGAAGGTTGTTTTATTTTCGAGATTGGTAATAACAATTCTAATAAAGCAATGATGGAGAATTTAAAAAAAAAGCACGCAGTATATAGACATTCGTGCCATTTAGATAATGAAATTAGCAGAAGTTACATAATCATATGCGTGTTCAGCAGCGTTGCGGAATGGGCGCCTCCATTCTATTCCAATTCCATTCCGAGGAATTAGAACTTGCCGCAATTCCGTTCCTTTCAATTCCTCGGAATGAAAAAAACTTAGCCCTTTCCCACTCCGGGAATGACCGGGCAGGTAAATTCCATTCCTGTTATTCCTCAACGTAGGAAAGGCATCTTGATAGTTTTATCGAGTTAAGGCTGAGTGCCCCATGAAGCTGATGCCATCAGATGCATTAAGGACTGTAGAAGGGTATGTGGGTATGCCGCCGCCGTAGTTCCGCATGACGGATACCAGCGGCATAGAACCGCGGTTACGCGAAGAATAAAGACAAACTTCGCAGCAACACAGTCTATATAAGGACAGAATTGAAGTAGGCGCGTTGCTTATAAACGTACCGTGCTTGTCCAACCAGACAGCATCAACAACTGCTACAAAGGCATTTATAAGTTTTCTGAAGAATACTGGACTTGATGCTAGACTTTAAGAAGACCACTGTGTGTTACGTGGTCATTGTACATACGCATCACCTCTCCCTGCCCCCATCATCATCTTTATCCCTCTATTCCTCCCTCTCACTTTTCCCCCGTGCTGATTAGCAGGCCAGAGCGCACAATCTCAGGCCGACCTCTCGGCCTTCTAATAAATTCACTCTCTCTCTCTCTCTCTACCGTGCTTGTAATCAGCCAAGCCATTTTAAAAATACTGCTTCATTGTTAAGCCTACTAATGTTTCAAGTTTCAAAAAAGCGTGTCCACAAAAAGGTGCTCTATTTTGCCAAAATACGTAATTCCATTCCCATTCCATTCCGCGCAAAAGGCATTTAATTCCATTCCCATTCCATTCCTCCAAGCGTTGACCCCATTACATTCCCATTCCATTCCGGGGTCGCAAAAATGTGGAATGAATCCGGAGTCATTCCAATTCCGGAGTGGCAACTCCGCAACACTGACATGAACATCTATAAAGCTGTCCTGCCTTCGAGAAGGCAAATTGCTTGCGTTGCTGTAATTTCTTAAGGCAACTAAAACGTCCTCGGAAACTGCATGCTCATATGCGTCGAAACATCCCAGCTATGCACCGACTAGCCCGACAGCAGGCGTTATTCACCATACTTGTACTTCCAGTTTTATCTAAAATGTTTGAACATTTTATTTGACATTAACTAAATGAATTTGAGAGAATACACTATACATTCGCAAATACTCGATACAGCTTTCATAAACATCTTTAAACAAACTCTATGCTTTTGGAACTACAAAAATATTTCTCAAAACGAACTCACGACAACGAAACATTAATTCGTATTTCGTTAGATTATAGAAAAACATTTCACCTCCTTCACCACAATATATTACTTTCAAAACATCGCTCTTACAATCTTCGTGAATACGCGGAATATTTAATGAAACCTCACAAACAAAGTATTTCCAGTTGAAAAAAAATGCCCCCCACCTCCCCGAAGGGAATCGTGAGGAAATGCGAATGCATTTCTTGCGCCGACAACGACTTCCGCCATGGCCTTGAGAGGCGCCCAGCCAGCGAACGGTCGAGAGTGAGGCGCGAGCAGACGGGAGAGTGGGGCGCAGGGAGGAGAGAGAGCTAACGGCGAGAGAAGGAGCGGCGAAGCACTGCACCTACCCTCTCCTACACTCTCTCGCACCACATGCTCCGGTTGCTAGGGGGCGAGGATAAGCGCGCGCGCCCGCAGCTGTTGCTATGGGAGAGGGAGTGAGAACGGAGAGATAACTTCCTCTCCGCGGACGCCGCCGCCAGACTTAGCCCGAATAAGAAATTCATTCGCACTTAAAATATGTGAAAACGTTGGAGGACGCTTGAGCTTCGCCTTCAAGAGGAGAACTTGCCAGAGTAATCGGGCGCCGTTCGCATCGCCTTCTTAATTGGTGGCCTTAGTTCGCTTCTGTGTGAGCAAGCATGCCGCAAGGAAAAGAATGACTGTTCGCGTAAAACTACCATATCAATCCATCGTACATTGACTACTGCAAGCGCACTTACGAAGTGCCCACTACGCCATACTTTTTTTTTTCTTTTACGAATCAGGGAAGTCCGCACTACTCGTCCGTAATGCAACGCGCGAACCTATAAAAACTACACACTATCTTGACGCTTTTGTGATGATGAATATTTGTGACAGTTTGTAATGGCTAGGACTTTAAACCCCTCATGCGTTGTGCAGTTCAGCTATTTTGACACCTGGCGTGACGCTACACTTCAGCCACGAAGTGATACACCCGTCAAGGAGACTGTTGGCGTTACATGACATTCGCATAGGTTTTTTTTCGTTCTTTCTTTTCCGCGAACAGTTGAAAGGCATGGCGTGGCTATTAGGTGGAACACTTGCTCGCCATGAAGGCCTCATTTCCATTCCTGCTCAAAGCGATTTTTTTAAAATTACTTACTTCCATCCATCTTGAATTTTCGCTCACAACCAACCACGCTGATACCGAAATTTCTACGAAGTAAGCTGTTTAGCGCTATTACGTTGGTACTGCTTACCAGCAGCCTTCAAACACGAAATAACCCAAACATATCCTTTTTGTGAAAAGTTTCCAATTTATCAAAACGCTAACCTTCACAACGCTGCAAACCGAGGAATGGGTTGTTCAAACATATAAAAAATTCGGCAGATCCCAAGTACCACGGGAATCGATGTTATGCGAAGCATGCGGAGGTAAGGTGACTAGGCTGTAATTTATTTATCAAGCCAAACGTTTTGAAATGACGCTAAAGATATGTAAACATGTTGTACGCACATATATATGTTTAACAGTCGCATATGTTTCATATAACCAGTTGTTTAAAGTTGCGTAATGATGCCAACAGAAACATGGGTATTACCAACACCAGAAGCGGTAAGCCGATATGTAGCCCTTGTGATTGCAAGAATGATAGCCCTGGATAGTGCTACGTAAACAAACTACAGTGGATGGCGCTTAAGTACACGATTGACCTTAACCAGACATGACTCCTTTATCATAGAAGTACGTATGTAATCTTTTGAAAATTAGATAGCCAGCACTGCAAACAGAATTGAAGTTTCACCAACAGTACCCCTGCATAGGGTCTTTTACCAAAGCAGTTTCGAGACCTCACGTGGCTTTGTGGTAGAATTCTTGATTGCCACGCACATTCATAGCGAGGGTCTCGTTCTGGCAGACTTGATGCCTTCAGGTGGTATGCGAGGGATTACTAGTCAGCTGCCCTCTCGTAATAAGATCACGTACTACGTGACGCCTACAGGCAAAAAAGAGTGTTCCACACTCGCCGTAATGGCAACAGGCGGCGCTGACTGACGCTCTCACGTTTAAGTACACATATATACCCCATAAAGTGGACGGGGAGATGACCGCCACCGTAGCTCAGTGGTAGAGCATCGGACGCGTTATTCGAAGGTCGCAGGTTCGGATCCTGCCGGTGGCAAGTTATCTTTTCGTCCACTTTCATTTCTTCACATTTACATTACAATTACTTCTAATAGCTTCCCCTATACTTTCCTTGGCATCTTTGTCTGTTTGTTCTCATTAATACTATGTTTATATATATATATATATATATATATATATATATATATGAAGGCGCTTCGCGGAAGGCGCCCTATCCTTCTCGTTTTTCCTCTCTTTTTTTTTCTTTTTTTTGTTGTTTTTGTTTGTTGTTTGTTCTTATCTATTTACTTGTTGCCCGTATCTACTGCACCTGCCACACTCCAAACGGGGTTTGTCTCCCCTTTCTCTTCTTCGCTTGCTCCGGCGAATGAGTCGCGGAGAACTGCTTGACACTGTATACGTCACTACTGTCAACATCAGTGATTTATTGTTTTCTTCCTCTCCTTCCTTCAAGTAAGATTGACCACGTCGATTTGGGATGTTCGCATAGCGACGCATTTTCTCATCATCCCTGACGAAGACCAGTCCACCGGTCGAAACCGTTGGCAAATACAATTAGAACAATCGCTAAGTTGTGTCTCTTATTTGTAAATATATATATATATATATATATATATATATATATATATATATATATATATATATATATATATATATATATATATATATATATATATATATTCTCACAGGCATGCTGCTAGACCCTGAGTATAGAATTCGATGGGCGTCAAATACCTAAAAGAAACCATGCTAATAACCAGATAGTTGATGGACACATTGGTTCCTCAGAACAGTTATAAAAGTACCTTCAGCGCCCTATCAGAACATATTATTAACAGTACGAAGTATATGAAATGTGCTTGAACGCACAGGTAAAGGATAGGATAATCCCGGCAGAACTGTCGATGTTCTTTTCTGAATGAACTCACCATACTACCCAGGTGGCACACGAAGTCTTGAAAACGTCGTGCGAAGGGTTCAACGTCCACAGACTTATTTTTAGCAGAGTTTAACGCTTTAAATGTGTACCTGGGAATATGTATCATTCGGCTGCTGCGCCTATGCTTAGAAGACAATTCTCCTAAGGCTTATCTGGCATCATGTTCTTGTAAGGCAGGTATTGGGTATTCGTGCTGCCGTTCATATCGGAAAACTTCAGCACTCTTCGCATTCACCCTATTTCTTGGAAACAAAATAGTTTCTAATAAATAATAATTCTTCAGGTTTTACGCCACCAAACCTGAAAATGATTATGACAGACGCTGTTGTACAGGGCTCTGGAGATTTCGACTAAATCTAAGCACACAGGCCGCCAGCATTTCGCCTCCATCGAATTCCGGCCGCTGCCACCGCAATTCGATTCCGCAACATTCGGGTCAGCAGTTGAACTACATAGCCTCTAAAACACGGCAGCGGATATAAAATCATTGTTGTCGTGATTGCCCGCGTCAACTGATGTGAAGGATAGGATGTGAATTTGACACGGCATCTGCAAGTATTCGATGTCCTGAAGTAATTTAGCGCGACTGCCGCAGCACTTAATCAACTTTTTTCTGATACGAACAACGGCGTCTTAGCGTCATATCAACAAGTTTTTTTTTTGCTTTCCATGTTTTGACGCTTATACATAATTCCTAGTCAGGTAGTGTTATTTTCTTGAGGAGTGTAAGCGCTTAGGAATTTATGTACATGCGCCGCCAAAGGCTATGGCGCTGTAGGGTGACCCATAGGGCCAGAAGCCCTTACATGGACGGGAAACTACATTCGTAATAGTACATCGCAAGGAGAAGCAGTGAATATAATGATTCCGTAAACACGAATGTATCGGTTTCATGTTAGGTGCGCCCGAAGGCTCCTTGCAGTAGGGAACATCACAGCGGCCATTGATTGGATGAACATTATGCGAGCGGTGACTATGTCGCAACCTCTTGGAACATATACTTCCATTACACTTAATCATCATCATCACCTGAAGCCATCCTCCTGCATTACCATCATGCGCTGGCCTTCTCTCGGCATGTTTTCTGTTACTCTTAATGACCAGCGGTTATTTTGCCTAGGCGCTACGTGACCGCCCTATGCCGATTTCTTCTTGATTTCAGGGAACGCGTCGAGCGTCTGTACGATCGCTACGTGGCTCGCATCGCGCTCCACATTTTTCATGTGTTTCCGTTGGAAAAGTGCGCCTAGCTATCGGAAAAGTGACACCAAACGATCCGCGAAGCTCAGGGGAACATTTGGACACCAAACAAGTGGACCTCGAACAAACGCACGGACCGCAGACTTCCGAAAAGAGTGAGCTCAAGTGGCGGACGAGCTGCGCCGAACGCCATCTCGGCGTGGTAGCTCCGGCGCCGCCGGCGTCTAGGGCGCCACATCGACAACTACGCAGCAGCCTGAACGAGAAATGGAGCCGCAAGCCATTTCTTCCACACCACCACCACCAGCAAGCAGCTCAACTACCACCACGGTTGAGGACATGGATCTCGCCGGACCTTCGACAAGCAAAAGCCAGGACAACATGCCAAAGACAAACCACCCCGGAGCCTTCGAGAGAACGACGGCAGAGGACGACTGGCACACCGTCCCCACCTTACGGCAGAAAAAAAACAGCAAGCGAGAGAAAAGAAACAGTGGCACAAGGGACCCGAAGAACAGACAAAACAAACTCAACCAAGACCACGACGAAGAAGGGGGGGTCAAGCTCCCACCGCTTCCAAAGGACGATTTTAAGATTGTAATTAGGCCTCACCAGGGCTTAGCACTGAGCTCAATCACTACCCCGGAAATGGCAGCGGCAGTCACCGCAGCTTGCAAACACACCGTAACAGGTGAGCACTTTCTGTTACGGATAAAACCGGGATCGAACATGGTCATTATATCAACCCCGGAGCAAGAAGTGGCGGAGCGGCTTCGTAGCATAACCACGCTTACTTTAAACGGTCGCACACATGCCGCAAACGTGTACGCGGCGACTGATTGGTGACGAAGCCCTAAGAGGAGTGATACATGGCATACCATCCCGCACCCCCGCTGAAACGCTGATGGCCAATTTGCGAGTGCGAACGCAAGGAGTGGAAATAATACAAGCACGCATGATGGGAGAAACAAAGAGTGCAACGCTCACCTTCTGTGGCCTGACTCTCCCGCGCTTTGTGTATCACTGCGGAGGAGAACTGGCGTGCCACCCGTATAGAGCCACAGTGCAAGTGTGCAAGACCTGCTGCAGCAAGGGCCATCGTACAGATGTGTGCCCTTAACCGGACGCTTGCGTCTGTCGCATATGCGAGACGAGAGACCCGACCGACGGACATATGTGTGTGCCAAAGTGTGCCTCGTGCGGAGGGGAACACGTCACAGGTGACCGCAGCTGTACACAGAGACTCAAGCAGCCGAGAGCGACCGCCAGGAAACCAAAGCGCCCGCCCAGCCCTAAGCGTAAGGATTTACGCTGGTTTTCATCAGAAGAAGAGGAATCGGAACTTAGCGACGACAGAAAGCCGCGGTCGGTGAGCCGGCACCGCACGCCTACACGCCACAATGGACACGCAACCCGAGCCTGCTCCAAGTCTCCACCTCCACTCAAACCAAGGTCGAGGTCAAGGTCCCGGAAACGAGCAACAAGCCGTCGGCGACGAAAAGCAGAGGAATCACAGACTCCCGTTCGAGCCAGCGCGGAACCTGTGGGGCAGCAGCAGCAAGCTCCATCTACGTCCATGCCGGTAAGCTGGGCTGACGTCGCATCTCACACGACCAACCCAATCACAAAACACGAGGAGTATCAAAGAATAATTGCAGAAAATAAGCAACTTAAATCCAGTCTTGCCGCTCTACAGACAGAGGTAGCAGCACTCAAACAACTTTTGGTTAATAGGACGCTAAGCCAGAGCACACAAAACCAACAGACACAAATACAAACAGGCGGAACACAACCAGCTACCCCCCAAGGCACAAAATGTGGAGGAACAACTGCACAACATAGGAACCCAACTCCAACTTCTGTTTGCTGAGCTGGGAAATCTTAAATACGTCGACGACTCCATCAAATGACTAAAAAAAATCAAGAAAACGGGGAAACTCAAGCCCTGGAGGCCGCAGTCCTAAGGTCTTGGCAACGACTGACACGGATACATTTGAGAGCCCATATGATGGCTAGACAGATCACAGGTCACCAAGAGAATCTCGAATTATGGCAGTGGAACTGCCGTTCACTGTGCAACAAAGAATCTGCGCTAACACAGTTTGTGCAAGCCGCCGCAATTGCGCCTGATCTTGTATGTTTGCAAGAAGCAGGTACACCAAAACGTTCAATATTGGGATACACACTCCACACAAACACAAACAACACGGGGACGGCTATTTTGGCTCGGAAGGATCTCGTTGAAAACGTAGAAACTGTACCAGGGATTGACATACCCCACCAAATAGCAACAGTATGGCCTCTTAAGCGAGGTCGCCCGAAAAACATCGTCGCGAATGTCTATAGCTCGCCTCGAGAACGCAAGGCGAACTTCACACCCATCATCGCACACGCTATGAACAGCGCGAAACGAGGTGACAGGGTAATACTGCTTGGGGATTTCAACGCCTGGCATACAGAGTGGGGCTAAAAAAGGGATACGGCCAAAGGAATCAGCTTGCTGAAGGCAACACAGGTTCATGATCTGATTCTCATCACGCAACCACACTTTCCCACAAGACTGGGCAACAGTGCATACTCACAAGAGCTGTGCACTGCTAACTGGAGGAGCTTGTGCGACTCTTTTCGGAGAAATCTAAGCACGAAAAAAACTTGTGCAATCCTTCGTAATATGCTTACTCCTGCTACCACACGAAGAGAAACCACGCTCGCCCTGCGCCGTATACTTAATCACTACGCAGGCTCAGACGCGGACCTTCTTCGCGAGCTCCAAGACACGTACCTGGGAGAAAGTCCTACACAGACAACTATATTACCCTATATGGGTCTGGCAAACACTGCCCTTGATGAACCGATTTCACTCGCAGAAGTGTACACTGCAGCGCAATCTTTCAAAACGAAAACTGCGCCCGGACCGGATCGTATCACGAACACCATGATTAGAAACTTACCTAGCGAAACCTTAGAGCGCCTCACAAAGCTCTTCAATGACACGATTTGGAAGACAGGAGGATCCATACCCCCTGAATGGAAGGAGGCAGAAATAATCTTAATACTAAAGCCAGGAAAACCGAAATCGCTCCAGAACCTCCGACCAATATCGTTAACCTCTTGCCTGGGTAAACTTTTCGAGAAGGTCATCCATACACGACTTGGGAGATACTTAGAGGACAACAATCTCCTACCAAATTCCATGTTTGGCTTCGGACAGGGGATTTCCACGCAGGACGTCTTCCTTCTCCTTCGGGACGAAGTTCTAAACCCACCCCCCTGGAAGCATGAATAGAATCCTGCTTGCATTGGACCTTCGGAAAGCCTTCGACAACATATCTCATGACTCTATATTGACCGTCCTCCAAGAAATACGCTGTGGGGAGAAAACCTACAACTATGTGCAGAATTTTCTGAACAACAGAACGGCGTCCATAGGTTTAGATCATCTAAGAGGGGACAATACTCACATAGAGAATAAGGGTACTCCACAGGGCTCTATACTGTCCCCCCCTACTATTCAACATAGGGATGCGGAAACTGGCTCTAATGTTGGAGGAAGACACAGAACTTGGAGTAGCCATCTACGCCGACGATGTCACCCTTTGGGTGACGAAGGGATCCCGTGGAGACCGACAAGACACTCTGCAAAGAGCAGTCGACACAATTGAAGAATATGCCAAGAGAGCAGGCATGACATGCGCGCCGGAAAAATCTGAATACATACAAATCAGACCCAAGAACACCAGCCGGACACGCTCCCCAACCTTCAATCTGGAGCTCAATAGAAACCAGATAAAACAAGTGTCGCAGCTAAGAGTGCTGGGAATGCTGATAGAGGAAACAGGAAGCGTATCGTTAACGCTAAAAAAACTGAAACACACAACCAGAAGCGTAGCGAGACTCATAAGGAGAGTCACCTCCAGTAATGAGAGCATGGCGGAAGGAGACACCAGGAAGCTGCTACATGCCTTCATCATTAGCCGCATTACATATGCTCTCCCTTACCAACTCACACGCAGATGGGAAGCAGAGCAGGCCAACACACTCATACGCATTGCCTACAAAGCTGCATTGGGCCTCCCCGACTGCACTGACACTGAGCGCTTGGAAGTATATAATACATTTGACGAACACGCCGCAGCCGTATTGATCGGGTAGAGAGAGAGAGACTCAACTCGACTATGCAAGGCAGAGTATTGCTCAAGAGGCTTCACTACCCCTTGTCACCACAGTTCTGCGGTGAGGAGACGCGCCAAATACCCAGAGAAGACAGGGAACACATGCACGTCGCCCCGATCCCGAAAAACATGCACCCGACAGTTAATGCTGGCCGCAGACGAGCAAGAGCGGCGGCACTGGAAAGGTTACAAAGTGACCCAGACACGTACTATACCGATTCCAGTCCATACCCAACGAGGCAAAACGCATTTGCAGCGGTCGTCATCAACAGAAACCAAGCGATCACGTCGGCGACAATACGTACGAAGAGCACGGCCGTTGCAGAAGTGGCAGTCATAGCACTAGCCATCCGAGAAGTAGAACGCAACAGACAATCTAAGCACGTCATCACAGATTAACAAGAGACTTACCGTCTGTTTCTCAGAGGCGTCTTTCCCCAGAACGCCCTACGCATACTAGGATCCAACCTCCAAGAAGACCACGGCATGACATGGTGCCCCGCTCACGAAGGTGTAGGTGGAAACGAACGGGGGACCGCCTAGCTCGAGCATTATCTTTCCGAGCCGCGCACATGCCGACCCTGGCGGATGACTTCATACCTACGCTGCCGCGCGATATCCTCGAGAGCCAAAGACGGGCCCGGCAGACAATGGCGCCACCCCACCCTAAACTCACCCGCTGGCAATCCAGGGACTGGAGACGCCTACAGACAAACACATATCCAGACATACACACACTCAGCAAAATACGGCCATCTCAATACGCTGACCGCTGCCCTTGGTGCGGGGACGCACCAACACTCAGTCACATCACTTGGACTTGCCGACAAAGACCAGCAGAGGGCAACATACCCCTCATCACACGAAACGAATTCGAAAGGTCGTGGGAGGTGCGACTCCCCCGGCAGGACCTGGGAAGCCAGCGGGCAACCTTGGACCAGGCCAAGCGAGCCGCTCGTGCCAGTGGGGCCCTGGAATAAGGACTCCACCCACGGACACCTCAGTTTGCCTTTTAAATAAAATGTTTATTCCTCCTCCTCCTCCTTGATTTCAACTATTTCCTTAACACCGGTTTGTTTTCTGAGTCACTGTGTTCTTTTCTTCTCTCTTAAGGTGAAATCTACAAAATTTCTTGTGAATGGCTCGTTGCCTTTTCTCTTTCTCATCAGCCACCAGGCCTGTTCTATACTGAGAGTTTCGTGTTCTTGCCGTGGTAGCCGTCACAGTCCAAACGATTGCACCGAATCTGGTAGCAACGCTAAACGCAGGTTCACTTGAGGGTACCAAAATAAAATGACTTGAATACAGTTGTACAGGTAGTTCTCAGTGACCGTAACATTTTGATGCTCCTGGCTTATACTGTACCATGCAATACGGGATACCACTGCGTTTGCTGTCTCTCATCTAGCTTCGCGCCGCACATGAGGAGACCCTGCCGTATTTCCGAATGGCCAATAAAGAGCCCTCTACGTACGCTTCTCCCAACAGTGTCCCGCTTTCCGTGGTACGGTAGAGGCCACTTGCTGAATGAAAAAAAATGTTGCACTTTTCTGCTGCGGCTTCCATTTGGACAAATAGCTTTGATAAATTGAATGTTGTGGCCGGGCTGATTTCCTGATCCGACGCAGTCTCACCTCTCAAGAGCGGGGCGTTTGGTTAATTTTCAATGCTTGCATTACTCTGTCTGTCCGTCAATGCTTGGTGTAGTTTTCAGCACTCTTACAAATACGAACCACTTCACATATCCGTGCTTTCAGAACCTGATTTGGTACGCGTTATTGAAAGTAGGCACACTAACCATATTAGCGGAGCGGGGCAGTTCCAATTCTCTCCTCTTTCATTTGTGTTAATTTAAAGTGATTTGATGACTGCATATATATTAGTTAAGTGCAATTTCTGCATGGTTTGTGTGGCCGATGAACGTATTTATGTATTACAGCAAGTATGTAAGATTCGCATCCTCTGCTATACTCGCGGACAACTTTTTCTTGGCAATGCAGCGAAGGCTGCAGAGCCAAATCGCGCGTATCCTACCGCTAATGAATGTAGTCCTACAATTGTGTCCTCATTTTCTACGTGAGATATGAAAAATACTGCCTTTATTGTTTACACGCAGCTCTTTGACACAGGACGCAGCTCACACCAGCAAGATATTCGTGTTTTAATTTATTCGCTGTCACTTCGCGTCTTTGAACGCGTGAGAAAGCCGCGCCTTTTACGTTTACCTCGAACGCCAAGCGGCGTCTGCGTCCATATGAAACGCTGATCGCGCACAGCCACCACTTTCCACAGCGGTACAGAACGCATGACATACCGGGCTACTTCGCGTAGTAGTAGATGTGCAGAAGCTTCGCCCCCTGTAGCTTCCCCTTTCATTGCGAAAAAAGTTTTCCGCGAGTAAAGCTACCATAGGACACCTGTATAAAAGTCGTATGCGTGCTGACTTTCATACGTAAAAAATTCCAGGTTTGCCTTCCGTCAGCCTCTGTGTTCTCGTACCTACCGTTTCCCCGAGGTTTTTTTCGCTGTGAATTTCCCTCCTCGCTCCTTTCGTGCATTGCCCCTTGCCTCCGATCGACAGGGGGCAGTGAACTGAAGGTTATGTTTACTATCGGTCGTCTTGCTGATGCTCGGGAATGTCCCGGAAACATAAACAGCTTCGGTCATCTCTATACTACCCTTTCGTAGTACTTCCGCCAAGCGACGGCATGAGCAAGGTCGCTTTTGGATGTTGATGAGAAAGACCGTGCCTATGAGCGGGGGCACTTTTTTTCCCCTTCTTCAGTGCTCATACTAGCCGCCTCCCACTCGCTGATCCTTCAGTATATTTTTAGTGCACAGTTTCCAAGGGCTGTGCGCACTTTTTTTTTTGTTTTTAAACTTGGAATGCCATTTCAACTGGCAAAATCAGATGAAAAAAAATAGAAAATCCACGCATCTCCACGAAGTGAATCATGACGAGTGGGCGAAGCTCTGAGTATCGTGTAACCGTATGTTACCCGAGCGTCGCCCCATATAATGTCAATTTAGTGACGTAAAGTGACATAAAGTGACATAAAGAGTCGACGAAAAAGCTAGCTCCTAAGGTCCATAATGTCTGCTTTGTAGTCGCCGATTAGTATAAAGGCTTCATTCTTATAGGTGTTTTATATTGTTCCGTCACAATTATGGTTGATGTTCGTCTGTTGTAAACTTCTTTTGATTCACATACACACATATGTTTCGACTATAGCAAAGGTTTTCTATATACCTTGACAGCGGACAGTGAGAGTCGACGACATAGCTAGGTACTCAGTTCCATAATGTGTACGTTCAAGGCGCCGACTAGTTTAAAGGGTATGAAGTTGAAGATGTTTCTTATTGTTACGTCACAATTGTGATGTTCTACAAGCGACGCACTGCCGCTCCGGGCAAATAGGCGTACCGCCGCTCCTCGAGTCGCAAGCACCGGCTTCCGGTCACTCCCCGCCGCGCGGCCCGAGCGCAAGGGATATTGGGTTACCTTTCCCCCTTCAAGAAGGACGCAGCGCACGGATCGCGCATTCCGCGAACAGGCGCCGTTTTGGAAAAATAAAGCAGTTCGTACCCAGCAGCCGAGCGGTGTGGTTCTTCCCAAGGAACGCCACGCAAACCCCGCAACGCAACACTGGCGACGAGGATGGGATTGTGAAGCGAGCGCAGCTTCGACGTTACGTGCAATGGCTACAGGAGGAATGTACGGCGCCATCGAGCCCTTCTCGGGAAAGTCCTGGGCGTCATGGATCCAGCGCGTCAACTTCTACTTTGTGGCGAACGACATCAGCAACGAAGAGAAGAAACGGGCCCTCCTCCTCACGCTATGCGGCGCGGACACCTTCGAGACTGCGTGTGCGCTGGTTGCGCCGAAAACCCCTGGAGAGGTCAGCTTCAGCGAATTGGTCACACTTCTCCAACGGCATTTCGACCCAAGACCATCGGAGCTTTACGGCCGGTACGTCTTCCAGCGACGAGACCAACACCCCGGTGAATCGATCAGCAGCTATGTCGCAGCCCTCAAGAGTTTGACAGTGGACTGCAACTTTGGTGTGCCAGCGGCTACGCCTGCAACATCGACCACGTCAGGGGGAAGCCAAGAGACCGCTTCACTACGGAACCCAACAATGCTGCCACAAGACGTAATGCTGCGAGACAGATTCGTTTGCGGCATCCGCGACGAACATCTCCAACAGCGCCTCTTTGCCGAAAAGGAGCTGACCTTCCAACGCGCTTTGAATATAGCCCTATCAGCGGAGAGTGCATCAAGGCAGCAGCGGGGAATCCGAGCTGCAACGAACTCAGGAGAGGTCAACAAGGCCGCTCCCCACAAGCAAGAAGACGAAAAACCGTCTTCCCAACGCCGTTGCTACCGATGTGACGGCAGGCACGACCCTTCGACGTGCAAATTCAAAACAGCAGAGTGCCGTTTTTGCTCAAAAGTGGGCCATATCGGAGATGCCTGCATTGCACGCAGGAAGAAAGAAAAGAAAGCCCGTGCAAACACCAAGCAACAAACGCACAGTGTCAACCCGCCACTACCTGTGTACGATGAAACTGGAAGCAGCGATTGTTGTTACGAGCTGCACACAGTAAATGGGAACACACACTGCCCCAAGTTCCTGGTAGACGTAGAAGTGGAGCGGAAATCCCTACAATTTGAAGTTGACACGGGTGCCGCACGCTCCCTGATAAGCGAGGAGACCTACCACGAAGTGTGGCCAAGGAACGCCCCCCAACTTTCACGGGAGCCACTCGACTTGCGCACTTGGTCTGGGGAAGAACTGCGTGTTCTGGGAATCGCACATGTGCGGGTGAAGTTCAAGGCAGACGATTGCGTGCTACCGTTGCTGGTAATGAAGGGAGCTGGATGCAACCTCTTGGGACGAGACTGGCTGGCGCCTCTCCATATCCAGGTCCACGGAATCAACCAGGTGGAACATCCAGCGGATGAGATCAAGGAAGTCATCTCACGACACCCAGACGTGTTCAGAGAAAATATTGACGGCTACACAGGCCCCTTGATTCACCTGGAATTGGAAGAAGACGCCAGCCCCAAGTTTTGCAAGGCTCGTCCTGTGCCTCTTGCCCTGCAGGGGCCGATGGAAGATGAACTTGATCGCCTGCAACATCAGGGCATCCTCTCACCGATACAGCATTCCAACTGGGCGACACCACTGGTTCTCGTTCGGAAAAATGATGGAACATTGCGTGTGTGTGGTGACTACAGGAGCACTGTTAACGCAGCGGCGAAGAAGGCCTCATACCTTCCAACTTCCAACTAGAGCAGCCTTCCAACTACAGCAGAGGTGTTCGCGAATTTGCGCGGCGGAACACTCTTCTCGACGTTGGATTTTTACCAAGCCTACCAGCAGCTGAAAGTCGACGACGAAACAGCGGCGCTCCTCACAGTGAACACGACCAAGGGACTGTTTAGAGTGAATCGGCTCCCGTTCGGAGTATCCGCCGCACCTGCCATCTTCCAACGCATGATGGAGGTAACACTGGCCGGCATTCCGGGGGTGAGTGTCTACCTTGATGATATCATTATCAGCGGGAAAGATGCTTGTGAGCACGCATATCGTCTGGACGAGGTTTTAACAAGGCTAAGTGAGAGAGGCCTACGCCTAAGGAAAGACAAGTGCCACTTTGGCATAACGTCAGTGGAATTTTTGGGACACCGAATAGATTCCAACGGGGTGCACGCCACCGAGGACAAAATTGAGGCTATACTTCGGGCACCAAAACCAACTGACAAAACAACCCTTCGAGCATTTCTGGGGCTAATCTCGTTCTACGACCGCTTCCTAAAGAACCGGGCACATGTCGCAGTGAGGCTGTACAAGCTGCTAGAGAAAAAATGCGCACTGGAAGTGGGAAGCGGAGCACGAAACCGCCTTCGAGGAACTGAAACACATCGTCCGCACTTCCACAGTGCTCGTGCATTACGATGAAACCAAACCCCTTCTCTTGTCCGTAGACGCGTCACCGTACGGTATCGGGGCAGTGCTGGCTCAAGAAGACGCTCTTGGCCGAGAGGCACCCATATCATTCGCTTCGCGAACATTGGGAAGCGCGGAAAAGAACTATTCCCAGCTTGACAAAGAAGGGTTGGCCATTGTATACGGTGTCAGCCATTTCCACAAGTACATCGCTGGCCGGCACGTAACCACAATGATGGACCATCAACCACTTATTGGTATAATGGGCGAGAAGAAACAAGTGCCGTCGGTGCTGTCGCCCAGAATGACTCGCTGGTGTCTAAAGCTAGCCACCTATGATTACAATTTGGTGTACAGACCAGGCCAAAGGCACCAAAACGCTGACGCTCTAAGCAGACTTCCGCTGCCAGCACACGTCGATGAGCCTTACCCGCCAGGGGACGTGCTCATGTTGGTTTCCACGCCAAGCGTTGAACTAGCACCAAGACAGCTTGCTGAAATGACCCGACAAGACCCAGTATTGTCTCGTGTGAAAGCAGCTGTCGGAAGCGGGAAACTGCGCAAACTTGCCAATGAGGAGTTTGCAGCATACAGGAAGATCGGGGCCGAACTCTCCATTCAGGAGGGCTGCCTTCTTAGGGGCTGCAGAGTGGTCATTCCTGAAAAAGCGAGAAAGAGTGTGTTGGGCCTGGCGGACGAGAACCACAGAGGAATTGTCGCCATGAAAGCCTGTGCTAGAAGTTACTTTTGGTGGCCAGGTGTTGACAGCGACATTGAAGAAGTGGCGAGAAACTGTGTAACATGTCGACAGCACCAAAAGGCACCAGGCAAGGCACGTATGCCTCAGTGGGGAGCGTGCAACGACACCTTGGCACACCATTCATGCGGATTTTGCTGGCCCCGTCGAAGGGAGAATGTTGCTAGTGGTGGTCGATGGGTACACCAAGTGGCTGGAAGTGCGCTGCATGCGCAACATTCAGACTGCCACATTGATCGAGGAAATGCGAAGCCTTTTCGCAATGTTTGGGCTCCCCAAAAAGCTGGTGACGGACAATGGTCCGTCTTTCATTTCCTCAGATTTTGAGGAGTTCTTGAAAAAGAACGGGGTAACACATGTAACAAGTGCTCCCTACCATCCCTCCACTAACAGCCAAGCAGAGAGGTAGGTGTTCGAAACAAAACAGGCGTTAGCGATGAAGCAAACAGGAACATTTGCACGCAGGCTGGCGCGGTTCCTACTTAAGCAGCACAGCACCGTATCAACGACAACGGGCAAAACACCAGCCGCTCTAATGTTCGGGCGCGACATAGTCACCGCGCTCACACAACTCCAGCCCCAGCCGGCTGAGGAAACACCCTCGAACACCAGGGGGTACAACTCCCCGAGGGAAATTTCTGTGGGGCAATCCGTATTCATCCGGAATTTCGTGGGCAGCCCTGCATGGATAGAGGGAACGGTAATGGAGAGGCTCGGGCACAGATCTTGGATGATTAAATGTGAAACGGGAACGTTTCGAAGGCACCTAGACCATATAAAACCCGGTGTCGAAAAAAGTCAGGCGGAAACCCGCATGGCAAGCGAGCACGGAGAGCAACGCGAAACAACTCGGCAAGACACCGTGCCAGCTCCATACATGCTGGATCCATCAGCAGATTCCACTGTGTCATCAGGCTACAGCCTAACAGAAGAGCCAGCGCCACAAGAACCAGTGACCCAGCCGGACACGACAACGGCATCACGTCCGCAACAACATCGCCAGCCACCAGACCGCTATGGCGACTCCATCTAAGAGGGGAGGGATGTGATGTTCTACAAGCGACGCACTGCCGCTCCGGGCAAATAGGCGTACCGCCGCTCCTCGAGTCGCAAGCACCGGCTTCCGGTCACTCCGCCGCGCGGCCCGAGCGCAAGGGATATTGGGTTACCTTTCCCCCTTCAAGAAGGACGCAGCGCACGGATCGCGCATTCCGCGAACAGGCGCCGTTTTGGAAAAAATAAAGCAGTTCGTACCCAGCAGCCGAGCGGTGTGGTTCTTCCCAAGGAACGCCACGCAAACCCCGCAACGTAACAACAATTATGATCGATATAATTCTATTATTAAACCCTTTGTTGTGTATCACATTTGTTTCGACTGTAGCCGTGACAACGGACACCGTGGACGGACTATCCTCGCCCTTAAGGTGCTTCGCCCCTAAAACAATCGCTTAGATATTGTGTTTTATACGCCAACTTCGAATAAAGAGACCAATGTCGGGAAACAGTTTTATTACATGACATATGCATCTAAGCTTCCCTTATATCAATTCATCGAATTTATTGTTAGGTTCACAACGTAGTGACGTTTGCATGGAATAACATTGTAGCATTTAGCGCTCTTCTCGTCTAGCTGTCTTCCTATGCTCCGTCCTTTGTGCGCTCTTCTGTTATTTTTTAAGCACTTAATAGACTTCTCTCAGGCCTGCAACGAGACGGCCACGCTCACAGCAAGAACACTCGTGGCATCGCGGCATGACGCGCGCGTAAAAAACGGCAGAAATCGGGAGTTTCGTGGCATGCCACATGCAATGGGTGCGCTCCCAATTCTGTGGCAAATGACGCGTGTCCCAAGGCGAATAACCCAGCAGGAGCGACGAAAGTGATGTCACGGAGCCATGGTAACCGAACGGGCTGCGAGCGGTTCCCGCCGGGGTTTCAGGGAAAACGTCTTCCAATGCAACAGTGCGATTGATAAGCAGAAAAAATATAAAAAATAAATAAATAAAGCACTCTGGGTGCTGCTCCCGCTTTCCGAGCGAGCGCGAGATTTTGTCACGCTGACACGCGGCAACGGGCGCGCGCGGGGTGATATGTGCACGCACTTTACCGCTATTGTCACCGTCCCCTTAACAGGCCACATCTCATTCGCGCGCTTGGTGGTTCTCTTCGTGTTAGCCGATATCGGCGCATGCAAGCGTGCTCTATTTGTCTTGCGGAGTTGCCCTGTTCGGCCCGCAATCCGTGACTGTCGCATTACACTTCTTGGGTTAATAAACCAGCGTTTGTTGACATCCTGCCTCGAGTGTCTCTTCTGCGCAGTGTCGGAGAGTCGAAGAACAAGCCGCAGACACTTTATGCGTTCTAGGGTGCAGGTGTATCACTCTTAATCATGTCCTTCTTAATACCGGCTATATCCAGGTAATCATACGAAAAATGCCCGGGTTCCTGGCTATATCTAGCACTCTAAACGGGACCTCATTAAGAATGTTGGGTCCATTCCCTGACACGCTCGTATGGTAAGCCTCGTGCATAGCCGTCTCCACAGAAAAAAAAAAGGTATTTGGTAAAAGTAGTGATCTGTGATCAACGGTGTAACAATTTCAGCCTGTCAAGAATGCTGATCTATGCAACCCTTAAACCTTATTGTACTCTCAACAAACACAAAGAATACTTTCATGTTAGACGCCCCACAAGCACAAACTTACAATGGGGTCTCAAGTTGCAGGCTGAAGGTATATATAAACCCTTTATTAATAGCATATAACATAGATCAGGTCTCTAACACACTAACCAAATATATACAAGCATGATTGGCAAAGAAGCTTTAAGAGCAACGTGTGTGCAGGATAACTTTTTGTCCACATCGGAGGGAAGTACGTCACCGAGCTATTCAGTCACCCTGTCTCTGTGGCACTTCTCCCTGTCATTGCTATTCAGGATATTCTTGTCAATGCTAACTCGGCCGCTCATTTCACAAAAAGAACGGACAACGTTTATCACAGTCCAGTGGTGTAGCCAAGGGGGGGGGGGGCGTTCAAAGCCCTGCCGAAATTATTCAGTTTTGCTTGTATATATATACACGCACACATACAAATGCACGCACGAACATACATGAAGTATGGTTAAACACCCCCCCCCCCCCCCCTGACAAAAAATTTCTGGCTACGCCCCTGTCACAGCCTTATGACAGCCTTAAGCCATCCGTCATAAAAGGCCCATCCGTCATAAAAGGCCCTTTCTTCAAGACAGATGATTGAAGTTAATCCTTTCTCTCAGCCTATTGAAAATGACATCCGTTCGAAGTTTTTACAACACCGAAAGTGAGTCCATGTGTCTCCAGTTCTTCAGTTCCAGCCAGACTACGTTTTTGCCCATCAGTGCAATGAGGGCAAGGCGTATTGCCAACTGACTGGCAAAGCTGAAGATGTAGAACGTTTCGTACGTAGTGTATCTACGTTTTTAAATGTGATATCATCTCCATTTCGGATAAAATCAGCTGTTACATCAGCTTTGCCGGCTGCATCGCCGGGGACATTTCTTGCAGGGTTTTCAAGCTCACCCATAATGTCACATCGATATTCGGGATTTCAAAGCAGAGCTGTTATGGCGGTGGTTTGCAGTGTGTCGTAAATAGAACATTAGCATCATCACAAACCGGCACGCACTGTCACCATCTTGTTCTTCGTCGCCTTGCTAATCTTCCTCTTCTGCTTCGCTCGCATAACACTTGGGCCGATTTGTCTGGCTTGGAGTGCAATAACCCTGATGGGTGAGATAACTATTACAGAGAGAGAGAAAGAAAGGTGAATATTCTTGGCGAAGAACATTTCTTCATGAGGTGAGATTTGAACCCGCGTCCACACCATCCGAAGGTGAGCGTCGTAACCAGTCGGTTATCCAGACACGATAGCGGAACATAGCATAGCCTTGGGTTGTACAGTACAGCACGAGGGTGGGGGAAGGGATGTGATAGTGAGAATGAGGTAAAAGAGGAGGGGAGAACGAGTACAAAGAGAGAGAGGAAGAAGGCTATAGGAAGAAATAGAAAGAGAGAAAAAAACACAGAAAGAAGACAAGGCACAGAAAAAGAAGATAGACAAAGAAATTAATAGAGATATCGTAAGGAAGATAGAAAGACATAGACGCAAACGACATTTAAAGAAAGAAAGCAATCATAGCCCTGTATAGTATAGTATAGCAAGTGGCAGGAAGGAGACAGATCAGTGGGTAAGACCCTAGCCAAGCCAGGACCAGCTGGTTGCCCAAGAGCTATGATGTTACTCAGCGTCGCACAACTTAATGCAAGCTGGGCTATTTTGTTACGCTTTTAGTTACTAAAGACTGAATAACTAATCTGTGATCTATACAGTTCAGAATTAAACTTTTCTGCGACAATCCCTACCTCAGTGCAGTAGGTAGGAACACTACCTTGGCTTTATTTTAACCTTATATTGCATGAATAATAAATATGACATTTTCAAATATTACTAGATTTTTATCATCAGGTGGGCAAACTAGGATATACGAAAACATTTTCAGATTTATTTTGACTGTATTAATGAAGATACAGGCTTGTGCCAAAAATGGCACACCAGGCGGATGAGCGAGCAATATTGCTGCCATGGATGAAAAACAAAATCTCACTAATTGCGGTCTTCAAGCGTGATCTGTGGTATAAAGAAATGAATTGGTTCCAGTGTTCAGGCGTAACTGAGCATTTCACTTAGTGCATCTGATCGCCTATATGTATGTACAAAATGGCCGCGTACACATTTGTTGGTTGGCATGTTGCCCCCCTAGCTATACTTTTTGCCGGTATTAACAACCACTGACTTGCGGTTAAGAGCGCCACTTGCCGAGTAAGTCAAAAGCGCTAAATATCGACTTGAACTGGTGGTACCTCAAAATTTTTTTTAATTACCTACGCCAATAATATAACACAAATTTGCCAGGTACTGATCTTGGTACTCCAGACTTTCGTGAATGATGTAAGCGCTACCAGCTCAACTTAAATCCTGCACACCACAGCTATGATGCATGATCAGAGCCCGTGTTTAACTATACTTGAATTGTGCAACCCAACAGAGATGGCCGCATATTGCGCATTTCGTCAGTGAAATGCATACTGTGCCAAATATGGCCCATAACGATTTCCCGCTGTATACCATAGCGCAAAAGGAATTGAGAAAAGAAATACTGATTATGAGTTTTTTAAAATCAAGATATGTGCCAAAATGTTTTTTTCACGCCGTTGTATTAAAACAATGTCGCGAGAACAAAATCTAAATCGCTGTTCTTCACATGTCGAAATGTCACGTGCCCTGTGAAATCTATTAACGTCTGTTTTTCATACGGCTGCAGGGATGGCATCGCTTTTGTATGCTTACTATGCATAACTCTAAAAATTAGTGTGGCAATGTCGCATTCTCAGTATGGTCTCTTGCGTCCGCATTAAAAATAAACCTTAATTTGTATAGGCCAATATGGGGTGTTATGCAGTAAATGGTTAAGCACGCATGTTGTCAGTTCATATAGAGTTTCCTTACCATTTTGGATGGTGCTATTTCTTCTCCGCAATAAATACGTCTATTCTCGATTTCACGCTTGCTGATCAGCTTTGCCAGTTCAGCAAATTCTAGTTAGTCCTCAAGGTAAACACTTTTCGTGTCTATGTTATCTCTATCTTCACTTTCGCGTTTCTTTCTGATTTATACATTTGCTTAAATGTCAAACCGAGCGCAAATTATGGCTCAACATGCCTTACTTTTATTTCACAATGTATTTCACAATTATTTCTTAGATATGATATCCCAGTAAATTCCGTGACTTTTTTTGTTTCAAAGGGTCTGTAAATATACCTAGAGAAAGCACCTGAGAGATTTTCGTCATTCCGCGAGGCCAGCGTTACTAACTACGAAGTTTGACATGCTTTAACGAAACGTGCCAGTTCAAACTACGAAATTTTTAAAGCGGACAAAGTATCACGCGCAGAGGGTTGGCAAAGTGTATGCCACAGGGCCTTGCGCGCCCGCCAGAGGCCAGCTCGGCGCTGCGGTTCACGGAAAGCTCCAGCGACATCTCGCAGCGAAACAAACACAAAACTGACAAAGAGAACAACAACAAAAAAAAACGCGCGTTACCGCTGCTGCTTCAGCATTCGGAGAGCGCGCGAGATCTGATCACGCTGCCGTGCCCCGACGCGCTCGCCAAGGTATATTGCTCCTACCGTGGCAGGACCCATAACAGGCGGCTTGTCGTTGGCACGCTCTGTGCTCGCCCTAAAGGACAGCAGGCGAGCGTACTGGATCGGTCTCCCAGATTTACCCATTCGGCCCGCTATCCTTGACTGTAGCACTGTGCTGTATCTTCGCTAAATAAACACGCGTTTGTTGACAATTTGCCTCCAGTGCTTTTTTCTGTGCCTTGACGTAGATTCGTTGAACGCTTCGGCAGCGTCACTGTGCACTGTGCGGGGCGGAGGAACGTAGCATATCTTCCCGCCGCGTTCGCAGTGTACGCCTCGTGCATCCCGTTTTCACAAAAAAAAGGTCCTTTGGTAAAAGTGCTGATCTGTGGTGAACACACAAACAATATCATCCTGACAGGAATGTTGTTCCATTCAATCGATAAACCATATTTTACTGCGAACAACCACAAAGTATACTTTCACGTGAGACACCCCATACAGTATAGAACGCCCTTGAGAAAACAAAAAACGTGCGATGGTTGGCAAATCAGGTTAAAGAACAACGTATGCGTAGGATGCTCTTGGTTGACTTGAGAGGGAAGTAGGCCACCTAGCTTTGCAATGAAAATGTGTGTGTGGCACTTCCCACTCTCATCGCTATTCAGGTGCTTCTTGTTGCTAAATTTACAGCTCAGATCACAAAAAGAATTCATAGCTTTTAACGCACATTTATGACAGCTTGATG